>SEYY01003582.1:25000-27500 GCA_009176605.1 Armadillidium nasatum
ATTTCTGCCTACGGTATAAAACATAATAATAATAATAATAATAATAATAATAATAATAATAATAATAATAATAATAATAATAATAATAATAATAATAATTTTATAAAATATTAAAGATAGCAATAAAAAAATAAGAATAGTGAAACTAACTAAAATTATTGAAAAAGTAAAGAAATAATTTAAAAATGCGTGTAGGATCTTTTTAGGAACAAAAGAATTTGAAGAATAGAATGAATAGTTCATTGTTCTTAAATTTCTTAATTAAAACCACTTTAAGAGAATTAAGATACAAAAGTTTGATTTCTCTCTCCCTCTCTAACTCTCTTTAACTCTCTTTTTAACTCTCTTTTTAACTCTTTCTTTAACTCTCTCTCTCTCTCTCTCTCTCTCTCTCTCTCTCTCTCTCTCTCTCTCTCTTATTTTTAACTCTCCTCTTCTCCCTCTCTCCCAATCTTTCACTTTTTCCTCTTTTTATTTTTGACATCAGACCCAATGCAAATTTATAAACTTTTAATGTTAGTCTTAAATTGTTCCTCTTTTTTTTCCTCTCTCTCTCTCTTTCTCTCTCTCTCTCTCTCTCCCTATTTCTCCCTGCCTTTCCTCTCCTTGGAAATATTTTGTTTAAAAGATTTTTTGAATTTCAAATTGAACAGAAAACATTTAGTTACCATTCTATCTTCACAAAAAAACATCAAGGGATTATCAAACTAAGTTTTTAGTTCACTGATAGGGGAGCAATACCTCCACTATTTTAATCTATGACGTATCTAAAAAGAACTTGTGAATTTTCTAACGAAATAATATAAATATGTAAATTTCGGTGACTTAATTTCATTGACTACTTTTTATTTGTAAAATATGAATTCATGGAATTTAAATATAAAATTTGTTAAAGGTGATTAATAGCAATAAGACATTGTTGCATAATTTATGTCTCCTCCGGTGGGGCAAAGGCCAGAGGCCTTACCAATTCCACCGGAGTTGGGAAAGGTCTATAATCATGGTCGATGGTGGCCGACGTGTCCAGACACACGGCGTTTGAAAGTATGCAAGTCAAAGGAAGTTGGGAAAACAGATGAAGGGAGTGTGTTCCAGACTTTACCAGTAGAGTATATGTAAGACTGAGCATAGCGGTTAAGTCTGGGGTCGGAGAGTTGGACAGAGAAAGGATGAGAATGTGTAGAAAGGCGTGTCGCACGAGCTCTTCTCAATGGAGGAGGTATGCGACGAGAGAGTTCAGAAGAGCAATGTCCGTTGTAATAGCGATAGTAAAGAGAGAGTGACGCAACAATTCGACGGGCAGAAAGAGATTGAAGAGAGTTAGTAAGAGTAGGAGAGTTGATGAGACGAAATGCCCTTGACTCCACCTTCTCTAAGAGAGCTGTATGTGTGGAACCACCCCAGATGTGCGAAGCATACTCCATACAGGGACGAACAACACGTAATTCTGTAGGCGCCTCAGAACACCCAACCTCTTAGAAGCTTGTTTAGAAAGAGAAGTAATGTGATCTTTCCAAGAAAGATCACGAGAAAAAGAAACACCAAGAATATTAAGGACAGATGAAGGCTTGAGTTGTGTGTTTTCGAAGAAGATATCATAGTTGTGTGGAAGATTGTGTCGAGTGGAGAGATGGAGGAACTGAGTTTTTGAGGCATTGAAAACAACCATGTTTTCTCTGCCCCAATTTGAAATACGGGAAAGATCAGAGGTCAGTTGTTCCAAGGCAATCCTTCTTGCGTCTAATAACTGCTGTTGGGAGGGACGTCTTTCAAATTGAAAGGAATAATGAAGGGTGGAGTCATCAGCATAGGAGTGGATAGGAGACGAGGTGATGGAGAGAAGGTCATTAATGAAAAGTAGAAAAAGTGTTGGTGATAGTACAGATCCCTGAGGAACACCACTATTATAGATTTAAAAGGAACGGTGGCCGTCTACAACAGCTGCTATAGAACGACCAGAAAGGAAATTAGATAGAAGGATCACAGAGAGAAGGATAGATACCGAAAGAGGGAAGTTTGGAAATCAAAGCTTTGTGCCAGACTCTATCGAAAGCTTTCGATATGTCTAGCGCCACAGCAAAAGATTCACCGAAACCCCGAAAGCGGAGGGACAAAGTTCAGAGAGTAGGGAAAGAAGATCACCTGTAGAGCGTTTCTTACGAAAGCCATACTGGCGATCAGAGATAAGATTAGGAAGAATTGAGATGTTTCCAAATCTTCCTGTTAAGGATAGATTCGAAAACTTTAGAGAAGAACGGAGGTTAAAGAAATAGGACGATAGTTAGAGGGTTGAGAGGGGTCCCCCTTCTTCGGCACAGGTTGAATGAGCGCACGTTTCCAGCAAGAAGGGAAGGTTGAAGTAGAAAGGCAAAGACGAAATAGTTTACCGAGGCAGGGTGCAAGCTCGGAAGCACAAGTTTTGAGAACCGCAGGAGGAATACCATCAGGACCGTACGCCTTCTTAGTGTTAAGCTCAGAGAGAGCAGAAATGACATCTTTA
>SEYY01003582.1:32500-41479 GCA_009176605.1 Armadillidium nasatum
ACTGTTGTGAATGAATGAATGGGTGGTGTAGTGCTGGTGCTCAACCCTCCAGGTACGTTGCAGTGCGGAAAAATACTGGTACCTGACTAATTTTAAATGCAAACCTAAATGTTATGGCGAGCGAATTTTTTTATTTGACCTTAAACACCTTGTAAATGTGTTATATAGTTTCCTTACCTTTATCCTCTAAGATAAAACTATTCGAGCTCATTAACCGTTTATATTTTATATACAGAGATACGATTTATTTTACAGTTACCTTAAAACATGTCCATATTTTAAAATAAACATTTCGTACTTTGGCATTGCTATGTAATAAAATGAGTTAACTAAGTAGAAATGAAAAAGCATAGTCGTGTGCCACACTACTCGGAATGAAATAAATATAATAATTCGATGACCAAATTCATTTATCCAGTTTGTTGACAACGGATGAGGGAAAAAATTTTACATTATTTGGCTTGCACAAATTTAACATAAAAATAAATATGGCATTTTTATACAATATAAAATATCTTTAAATTTTCTTAAATACTGACTATTTCAGTCAAGACTTCATTAAGATAAAAAATATGACTATTTTCATAACTTTTCCTTTTCTAATATGTTTTTTTTTTGGTCAGGATTCTGACCGTAACAACGAATAGTCAGAAATTCATCTTTCGGTAAATATTGAGGAATATTATGGTGCAATATTATTGTACTTAATTCCGGTCTATAAGATCTACGAAAATTCATGAATCAAACCATTATTTTACACAATATTTTGAGGTCTTGTTCATGATATGCTGAATTTTCTACACATAAAGAAAAATATTCTCAAAAACTGTCTTGTAAATGTTTTAGAATTTTTCAATTGCTTATATGAGAACGTCCCTTCTTCATTCCAGAAAATGGGAAGATGTTTTCACTTTGGAAAAAAATAATGGCTATGTTGAATCACTTTTTTTCTTTGTGAATTTCTCCTCGAGTGTTTGCATCAATTTCATCATCAATTTGCATCATATTTCCCCCATCTTTAGCATCAGGATTTGATTTTAAATAAAGCCATCAAATGGAGTTAACTTACCTATTTATTGTAAGAAGATTTTTACAAATATTCATATGGCCTAGTAGTTGACACGTAGATGTGGAAAATTATACTTTTGCATGTAAGCAAATGCGCTTGGAGAATATTTCTTGGAGACTAGATCATCAGATTTTCTGGGTGTTTTCTGAGTTTACTACCAGAAAATCATTTACAATGCAATAATATTGAACATTACTGAAAGCCTTGATAACAGTTTCAGAGATGAATTTCAATTTCCCAGCTATGGATTTGAAGTTCGCCATTGCTTGAAAGATTTTTATTCTTTTTACAATACATCCACAAAAAATTCTTAGGCCTCTTGTTCTGCTACGTTTAAAAGGAAGTTCGTTGAAGTTCAGGAGAAATTTTTTTTTCAGGTAATTTAATAATACCCAAATGTTTTCATACCTACGAGAATATCATTACATGCTATTGATTTCATTTAAGATACATCGACTGTTAAAATCTGTTAACAGAATAGACTGTTCTTAAACATCCTTAATAGTTGTTCCGTAATCCTAGCTGAAATAATCAATTTAATTAATGTCTTTTGTGTTTTTAATTTATTTTTAACCTAAACCGTAATATTCCTCCTTAATTATTTTTTCATTTGAAAATGTTTCATCTCTCTTTACATAAAGTCCTTTTTCTTCAGTTTGTTGATATTTCATTGTTGACAGACCTACATTTCGTGCGCTTACTTTTATTTCATCTCTTTTCATCTTCCGATTCAGTATATATTTTAAATTTAAATTCCAATTTCAAAAGGGTAACTAGTTCTGCATCGGCTTGTAGCTATCACACTCCTCTTATATTTTATTCTCCCATTGTTTATTGAGTTTCAATTAAGAGTCAGGTAAATAATCACTGTAGTTTTTTTCAGAAACTGTTTTTGCTTTTAAATCTTTTAATTAACTTTAATCTGTTATTTGCATTCATTTTGAAGTGCAATAATACTGATTAGTTTACTTTTATTTTAATATTACATTTTTTATTTAAAAAGATTTTTATATTTCACAAGGTTCGTGTACAGTACAAGTACAGTACTTTATCAAGTTTGTTTTCTCTTAATTTATGAACTCTACATGATTACCAACGTTTAGTTCAAATTTTTCTTACACATCTGAAATATTTTTATGCTTATTCCTTTGTTGCTTCAGTTACATCTGAAATATTAAACAACAAATCACTCCATTATTTTTATACGAAAATCGTCTCAGATGTTGTTTTGAATTCGAATTCATCCTTGACCAATGTATTTCTTTACATAATTAATTTATCATCTACTGATTGTAAATAAAAATTAGTACTATATTTTTTTATAATCCTTCAGTAAAATATAGCAATACAAGCAGAATATTGTCCTTCTCAAATGTTTTCTTCGTTTTGAATATATATATATATATATATATATATATATATATATATATATATATATATATATATATATATATATATATATATATATATATATATATATATATATATATATATATATCCAATATATATGCGGATGTAATCAGCTTTTGTTGCGGTAATAAAAGAAGGGATTTAGTAGACTGACAGTAAAAAAGAATTGTTTGTTTTGCTTTTCATTAATGTGAATGCTATGGATCATTTATATCTAATTTTAAAACCTGAAAAATAAGTTAAGATTATTTATAACATTTTAAAATATTTGTTTTTTATTATAAAGAGAGATGCTTCTCTTATCCATTCATCATTTTATGCAAGAGACCTCTCTAAAAAGCTGCTTAATATATTCTAAAGAAAGATCGTACCGGCCACTTTCACCACACAAATTTATCATTCAACTTTCTTAGCCACAGTAAAGTTTCACACAAATAAACACAATATTGCAATACAGAACGGAAAACATTTGTCAGCACAAGCTCAGCAAGAAGGGATCACATAAAAAAGAATTGTTTGTTTTGCTTTTCATTAATGTGAATGCATGGATCTTTATATCTAATTTTAAAACCTGAATGAATTATTTATAACATGATATTTGTTTTTTATTATAAAGAGAGATGCTTCTCTTATCCATTCATCATTTTAAGCAAGAGATCTCTCTAAAAAGTGCTTTATACTAAAGAAAGATCAACCGGCAACTACCACACAAATTTATCATTCAACTTTCTTAGACAGCAAAGTTTCACACAAATAAACACAATATTGATAAAGAACGGAAAACATGGCACAAGCTCGAATACATTCGCACTGATATGATAAGATTAAGTGATTTGATTGGCAAACGGATGATTTAAGATGTTAAGGAAGAACTGCACACCTTTAAAATTTGATTGGTAATTTCTTTCAGAAATCTCACACCTCACTCATAACAAAAGGAAAACATGCCGTTAATCTATATTTAGAAACATCACAGTACTTATATATATATATATATATATATATATATATATATATATATATATATATATATATATATATATATATATATATATATATATATATATATATATATATATATATATATATATATATATAATAGTGGCTGAAGAAAGGCAATTTTTTAATAATTTGTTATACGATGGTATTTAGAATTTTTAATGCTTCTATATTTCGAAAGCTCATTATACATCGTAGAGAAATTTATATATATATATATATATATATATATATATATATATATATATATATATATATATATATATATATATATATTAGAATGGACTGCACTATCAAAGACGCCCGGTTTTTAAATAGGACTGCCAGCTCGAAAAAAAAAAATTTTTCAGGCCCAAATTTCGGGATTTTTCCCGATTTTGCCAGAGTTTTCAGGATTTTGTCCGGATTTTCGGGATTTTGCCCGGATTTGTCCGGATTTTATCCGGATTTACCCGGATTTTTAGCCGGACAATTGGTTTTTGACCAATTTTAGTCGGGTTTTTAAAGAGGATGTCCGGTTTTACAATTTTAGACCCAAGTTTTTTAGTGTCGAACGATATATCTACCGATTAATCGAACGATATATGGATCAATTAATCGAGGATTTTCAGTTTTAACTAATGATTCACATGCTCTTACATGGTCAGTTTTTAGGGACGAACGATTTTCTAACGATATATCTTTTGATTAATCTAAAAAAAAAATAAAAAAAAATAAAAAATAAAAACAAAAAATAAAAAAATAAAAAATAAATAAAAAAACATTAAAAACAATTAAAACAAAATACAAAAAAACATTGAAAAATAAAAAACAAAAAAAATAGAAACCAAGAAAAAACAATAAAAATAGGGATTTTAAACACCCTATTTCATCTAATTGACCTATTTCACCTAGTTCACGTAGATCACCTAAGGAACGTGAAGGCTCCTAAATCAGGTAAAACAGTGTAAAACAGCCAAAGCACTGAAAACAATAGCACAAGTCACAAAACACGAAATTCGTTCACATAATCACTCACGAACACTCACACACGCACACATACGCACACACTCACACGTACACACATATACGCACACGAATGCATACACAAAAAGATTTGAAAAAAAAACATTCAAAATAGGCAAAACACTGAATACACTAACACACATCAAACATATCCACACAAAATACAAAACGTACAGCCCCATAAGCACAAAAATCTAAGCTCATTCGCACAAAAACACAAAATCACTTATCTCCAGCATTGCAGTGCACAAAACATCAAGCTCAAACAAGCAAGTCACAAAAACTCACATAATTTCATCAACATAGTTCACAACATCATTATTAACAAACATACAAATCACAAAATTTACTCGCCTTCACCATCACAATACACAGAATTATAAAACTCAATCATACAAATCATTTAAAAAAATTCACCAACACATACCACAAAAACACCCTTCTCAATTACACGGTCCACAAAAAAACACTTAATTTCAACAACACAAGTCACAAATAAAATCAAGCTCAAATGAGCAAAGCCCAAAATTCATTTAACTTCATCATCATAGATCACAAAAACACCAAACTCAAGCACAAGAAGCACAAAATTTACCCATCATCATCATTTACAAAACGCAAAAGCATCAATCTCCTTCTCACAAATCACAAAAAACTCTAGCCCCAGCATCACAGGACACAAAAACACCAGGTTGAAGTACGCAAAGCTATATTGTCATTCTCAAATTCAAACACACACAATTCGCAAAAACATTTGAATTCAAACTCATAATCATAAAATTCACCGAAATTTCACAAATACAAACCACAAAAACATCATTTTCAGGGGTACTATCTACAAAAGCACCAAGCTCATGCACACAAAGCAGAATAACACTCAAATCCAGCATGACAAATCACAACAACATCAAATTCATGCACTCCGAACACAAAACTCACTTATCACCATCAATATATATCACAAAAAAACACCAAACTCAATCTCACAAAAATACAAAATTCACTTAACTTCACCGTTACAAGCCACAAAAACATAATTATCAAAAACATAATACACAAATCTCACTTAATTTCAACAACGCAAACCACAGAAACACCATTCTCAATTACTTAGACCAAAAAAATCACCTAATTTCAACAACACAAGTCAGAAATCATTAAGCTCAAATAATCAAATCCCAAAAACTCTCATAATTTCATTAGCACAATTCACAAAACCACCATAACCAATCATACAAAACACAAATTTTACACGCCTTCAACATCTTAAACCACAAAAACATCAAGCTTAATCACACAAAACACACACACACAAAAAAAAACATTTAATTTCAACAACACATCCAATAAAAACACCATTCTCAATCACATAGCCCACAAAAATCAACAGCACAAGTCACAAAACATCAAGGTTAAATAATCAAATCACAAAATTCACTTAATTTCATCATCACAGATCACAAAAACCTCAAACTCAGGCATCCGAAGCACAAAATTTACTCATCACCAGCTTCACAAAGAACAAAAACATCAATCTCAATCCCGAATACACACACACACAAACCACTTAGCTTTAGCAACGCAGTAGGCAAAAACATCAGACTAAAGCACACAAAACACAAAATTCGCATGACATCATCGTCACAAATCACAAAAAACATTAAATTCAAACGCATAAAACAAAATTCACCCAAATTTCATTAGCACAAGTCACAAAAACAGCAGTTTCAAAGGAACTAACCACAAAAACACCAAACTTAATCACACAAATTGCAAAAACACTTAATTCTAACCACAAATCACACGACATCATACTTCATACATACAAATCACATGATTCATTCAATTCTAGCATCACAAAAAGCAGAAACACAATGCCAAAGTCCATTAAACATAAACAAACAGAAAAAAACAAACTTAGGTTCATCAGCATTGAAGACAAACAGAAGGTATGCACTCTCTTCTCACACCTTCTCACCCAGAGAGTGCTTACCTTCTGTTTGTTTTCTATGTGAACTAGGGTAAATCTACGTGAACTAAGTGAAATAGGTCAATTAGCTGAAATTGGGTGTTTAAAATCCTATTTTTAATTTTTTTTTAATGTTTTTTTTTTAATTGAAAAAAAAAATTTTTCTTCGATTAATCGAACGATATATCGTTCGTCCCTTAAAACTTCCCATGTAAGAGCATGTGAATCATTAGTTAAACTGAAAATCCTCGATTAATCGATCGATATATCGTTCGATTAATAGGTCGTTATATCGTTTGATATATGGTTCAATTCTAAAAAACTTGGGTCTAAAATTTTAAAACCGGACTAAAATTGGTCAAAAACCAATTGTCCTGCTAAAAATCGGCTGAAATTCTAAAAAATTTGGTAAAATTCCCAAATCCGGCCAAAAATCCGGATAAATCCGGATAAAATCCTTACAAATCCGGGCTAAATCCCGAAAATCCGGACAAAATCCGGAAAAAAATCCCGAGAACCATGGCAAAATCCCGAAATTTGGAACTGAAATTTTTTTTTCCTAGCCAGTTGTCCGGTTTAAAAAACGGGCGCCTTTGATAGTGCTGTCCATACTACTCTCTCTCTCTCTCTCTCTCTCTCTCTCTCTCTCTCTCTATATATATATATATATATATATATATATATATATATTATATATATATATATATATATATATATATATATATATATATATATATATATATATATATATATATATATAATATACTAAAATAGCTTTACACTGACTTCAATAAGCAAACATAATATTAAAATAAATAAACCAAGCAAAATTATATACAAAATAAAACCCAAAATAAATAAAAAAATACACAGAAATTAAAAAATGAATGTGAAAAAGAAAATTTGAGCAAGATTTTATTCCGTAATTTTTATTTTCATTAACTTTGAAACAGAGAGAATAATAATTTTTGTTTGTATTAACTGAGGCATACATTAATTATTTACATTCTATTTTGTTTTTCTTTTTCCTTGGTCTCTTAGATTTATATATATATATATATATATATATATATATATATATATATATATATATATATATATATATATAATATATATATATATATATATATATATATATATATATATATATATATATATATAATTTATTTTTTATTTAATATCACTTTTCCCATTTTCGTGGGTAGTGCCTGCTACAATTCTCTTACAAACATACACATTCTTACTTTTCAATCCCTTTCACCACCACCCTCCATCTCAATCTGTCCTCTGCAAGTCTCCTACACTCTTCTAAGCTCAGATTCCTTCCACCCAAAATCTCTCTCACTCCATTCATCCATCTACACTTTGGCTCTCTTCTAACCCTACCCACAACAACCTCGAATCTAAGTACCTTGCCACCATTCTGTCTTCATTCATTCTACACATATGTTCAAACCATTTTGGCACACTCTCCTCTGGTCTGTCAACTACAACCCTCTTCCATTTTCACATCTCCCTTATTCTTTTATTTCTAATCATCAATCCTTCTCAATTTACATATCGCTCTCAAATTTCATCTCAAAAACATTCAAACTTCCTAACCCGAGCATTCATCATCATGTTTCACACCCAACATTTGAAGGTAAGCACATACATTCAAACATTCTTACCTTTATTCTTTTGAAATTTCCCTACCTTCCATACTTCTCTTAGGCCTCCAACACTTTCATTCCCTCTACCACTCTATTCTTTATTTCTGTTTCCGTCCCACCCTTCCTTCCACCAACATTCCTAGATATTTGAATTCATCCACCTCCTCAAGTTTCCTTCCCCCCACTTCTACACCCCTCATTCCTCCCTCCACATCTCCTCATCCCCAACCTTCGCTAAAGGATTTTCAATCTCATGTTTACACATTTCCCCTCAAACTCTCTCACAAGTATTCTCACTTTTTCTCCAGATTCTGCCACCACACCGCATCATCTGCAAAAAGTAAAGCATTCACATTCCATTCACCCTCCATATTTCTCAACCTAATACCCTTCCCTTCTCTCCAATTTCTCAACTACACCATCCATCAATAGATTAAATAACCATGGTGACATTACACGCCCCTCTCTCAGTCCCACTACAATGCTAAAAAAATTCCCTCTTCACCCTCACTCTTGATCTACAATTCGCATAAAAAGTTTTGATCCCTTTCAGTAATTTCCCTTTCAACCTCCTTTCCATTAATATTTCGAACAACTTTCTCCTACATACTCTATCGTATACTTTTTCCAGATCCAGAAAACATACATACCCCACTTTATTTTTTCCACGCAATTTCTCTGTAATCAATCTAGTGTGAATAATGTCCACACACCCCTACCCTCCAAAACCCCTTTTTCCCACCATTCCTCACTTGTCAATTCTTTCATTCTCTTCACTAACACCTTCCAATAAATCTTTCCTATCATGCTCAGCATACTGATCTCCCTATAATTTTACCAAACCATCGTATCACCTTTTCCTTTGTATATGGGTA
>SEYY01003583.1:20000-21283 GCA_009176605.1 Armadillidium nasatum
TCTCTATCCCTTCATTCAACAATTCACTAAAATACGTTTTCCATCTTTCTCCAACATCCTTCTCTCCCTGTAATATTTCTCCACCTTCCCCTTTCACTCCCTCTCCCCTCTCTTCTCCCTCCTTTCCTCACCCTATTTACCTCTTTCCAAAACATTTTATTTCTTTCCTTAAAATTTTCTGCTAACTTTCTGGCCCACTCCTCTTCTACTCTTCTTTTTGCCCTCTTGACCTCTCTTTTCACCTCCCTACACCTCTCCCTATACTCCTCCCAATCCAGTGCCTATTTGTACCCAGATACCTGTTAAAGGCGTCCTTCTTTCTTTTCACCATATTCTCCAAATCTTCATTCCACCATTCACTCCCTCTCCGCCTTCCATTCCCTATTTTCTTCACCCCACACACACTTTTCGCAACCTCCACTAAAGCTATCTTCAATTTATTCCATTCCTCTTCAACATCCTCCACCTCACTTCTCAATACCTCTCTCCACTTCTCTCTTATTCCTCTTATGTAATCATCTCTGTTTTCCTCTTCTTCCAGCCTTTCTACCCGCACCACCTCCACCACCCTCTTTCTCACATTTACTTTCTCCCAACCTCCTTTAACCTTGACCCTCGCCACTACTAAGTAATGGTCAGATATACCCATGGCTGCTCCTCTTAATACATTTACATCTAATAATCTACTCCTCTCTTCCCATCTCACACATACGAAATCCAACAGTCCCTTCTCCCCATTCACCCCACTCACCCATGTATACTTGTGAATATCTTTCTTCATAAACCATGTATTACCAATCATCATTCTTCTTGCAGCACACATTCCAATTAATTCAGTCCCATTTTCATTCACACCTTCTACCCCAAAGGGTCCTACTATTCTTTTCACACTTCTATTACCCACCCTCGCATTCAGGTCTCCCAACAAACATATATGATCTCCATTATCAAATTTCCCCACACACTCATTCAGACTCTCCCAGAATGCCTCTCTCTCCATTTCATTTGTTCCCACCACCGGTGCATAAGCACAAATAAAAACCCAGTATTTCCTCCGTACCCTTAAACGTACCCAGGCTATTCTGGCTCCTATACTACCACTCTCCTTCACACAACTCCACCACACATCTTTCATAACTATTGCCACTCCCTCTCTTGCTCTAACCCTCTCATTTACACCAGCGTATATACCTTTGTACATCCCAAAGGAAATTTCCCCTTTACCCTTCAATTTCGTTTCCGTCAATGCCAACACATCAAATCCCTTTTCCTTCATCACTATT
>SEYY01003584.1:0-5000 GCA_009176605.1 Armadillidium nasatum
GTTGATGGAGGGCTTAGAATCTGCTCCGTGATTCTAACTTATGGTCTCCCTCTTTCTTCCTCTTACTATTTTTACTTTTCTCCCTAATTTTTCGCTGTTTTAATTTGATTGACTAACTCACGCGCTGTACTGCTATTTTATAGCCAATATATACACATATAGTGATGTCACCACAATAGGAACTTAATTCCTATATATATATATATATATATATATATATATATATATATATATATATATATATATATATATATATATTTTATTTTATGCTGCTTAAAACTAAAATTTTACGTCAGAGTGTGTGTGTGTCACACACAGAAATATTTAAAATTCTCGTTGAAAGCGTTGCTCTACTACTTTCTCAACAAAAGTTTCTCACTGAGGCAGATTAATTTCTCTACAAAAAGTGTGTCACTGAGGCACACGATTCTCGAACAAAGCGAGTGAATTTGTCGGTAACAAATAGCGACGAAATAATAATAATAATAATAATAATAATAATAATAATAATAATAATAATAATAATGTCGGAATCTGTGGAAATTTGCAGTATAGGCTTTTGTTGGTGAAATTGTAGGCGTTTTGTGTTGGTCTGTTTAAGATTGTTGTTTTCTGTTGTAAAGAGAATCAACAATTTGAGTTCTTGTATCTTATGACGGATGTGACGTCACTGGTCACTATATGTTTTTGAGCAGAGTTTCGAAAACAGTTCTCAGCTTCAGAAGAGATAATGTATATCCGGTATTGATATTTTAGTCAATAACAAATATGGCTGAAGCCGTGTCTGTGTGTGTGTGAGTCAAGCAAAACCGGCTTTTTATCGGCTGTTGAATGCTTGTTAGCACACAAATGTATATACAGACAATTTTAATGTAATTGTTTGGAGAAAGTTGTAAGAGAAGAAAAGATTGTACACTGTATTTCGTGCTTCCTTTTATACAGATATTACATTCAACAAGCACGATGGTGCTTCTCTAGGAAACAAACACTTTTCAATTCTTTCGTTAAATTTTACGCAAAGAACAAGTATCAACAAATACATACAAACAAATGACAAAATGAATGTTATTGCTAACAGATCGTTATACATCTGTGATAGACCAATTTTTCGCACAGAAATTCCTTCTTTTATGCTTTCATTCAGCTTGCATATAATCAAATCTTTATTAATTAATTAGCATGGCCAAACAAATTGGTTGATTGAGTTGTTCTACCTGACTCTAATGGTTGGAATTGGAATATGGGAATATGATATCTATTAAAGAAAATTTATATACAAATTTTCTATAATCTTTCTACCTAGGGAAATTTGGTTTTTCACTTGGGAATAAAAATGCAATATAGCACTATATGCTATCCTACTACTATATATATATATATATATATATATATATATATATATATATATATATATATATATATATATATATATAATTTTTTTTAAAAAAAAAAAAAAAAAAAAAAAAAAAAAAATATATATATATATATATATATTATTATATATATCGCCTTTGTTTATCTCTATTTATAGTCACCTTCCACAAAGAACTGGGTTACACAATGGATTTTGGGGTGAAGTCGGCCTCGTTCCTTCGCACAGTCACTGGGGGAATGAAAAGTCTCTTTGTAGACCTGGAACTTCTCTCAAGGAAGACGGTCTACGCGACTGAAGTTCTGGTAGTTTATCGACCCTGGATGACGCAATACCTCGACGTAGCTTCTTCCTCAGTGCGATCACATGCGACGGCGATTATCGGAACCTCTTCTTATGGCGAGTTCCGACCCTTCAACGTCAGGAATGTTTCTTATAACAAATTCCTGGGACATCCGATTTTTGGAATTCTCTTCGATAACAAATTCCAAATTCCTTCTTCTTTCTTCACTTCGGGAAATGCGTTCGGCTATCTGGGGTTTCGGAGATGCTGGGCTCTTCTTTCTGACGACGACGTTTTTATTTATTTTTAAAATTTTGTTATTTACTTCGCTACGCTATTTCTTCTATAATTTTAGCGTTTTAGCGGTTATTTCTTTTCTGTGGACTTCTCAGGCGTTTCTTCTTTGATTTTGCCTGCTTCTTTTTCTGAATTGGCTTCTGAAAAATACTGAATCAGTCCTGCTGTGAAGGCGCCAAATTACTGTGGCGTGGGAATCCCTTGTATGCTACCCTTGCATTCCTTTACATGCAACTTTTCTTTCAACTCGACCTGACGAATGATTTTCCTGATGGATTTTTTTATAATATATTTTCTGCTAACGGCATCGGTTCTTTCCTTTTATATGGTCGATCCAGTAGCACTACAAGCACCACCACAATTTAATAGTATAAGATACAACCTTCGTCGGGATTAATATCGTTAAACGTAGACCACCAGGTTGGGGCTTCCAGGAATAATTTAGAACAATTGTATTTCCTTTATAGTTTATTTATTTGTCAAATGAATAGCTCGGCCCACGGTATCTAAATGGCTAAGTAAATTACTAAAAAGACTACTACAAAGATTACTGCAAAGTTACTTAAATAAAATACATAAACCAATTAAAAGCTAAAAATAAAAAACTACGGGCTACAAAAAGCTACGCCGAGATATTACGTCTATTTTCTGAAAATAATTAAAAGAATATATATATATTTATATATATATAAATATATATATATTGTACAGTTTTTAATTCTAATATTCACAAATATATATATATATATATATATACTTGGGAATAGTGCTAATTTGTTTTTCTGTTTTAGTTATAAAATTTTACTTGTTAAAATTTAATGTGTTTCGAATATTTTGTAAATCATTTTGAAGGTCCTGTAAATCATTGAGGATGATTTACATAATGCTAAACAGCGAAGCAGTAAAGCAACCGGCTACTTTGGAGCTCATCGCATAGTGCGAATGGAGATCCATTTCAAAGGTAAGCCCAGCTTGTAATATTCTGGGCCGTCCATAGGGCGTATTTATATAGCCGTCCCTATATGACGTCAATTAGTGCAAGCGGCGGGCGATGTATCCTTTATAGATTAACTTAAGTTTCAATAACAACTTGCCCCACCTTAGTACTACTACCAAGAGTAATGACAATGATAATAATATTTGATAGAATAATTATAATATGAAGTATTATAATTATTAATAATACATTAGAATAATTATAATAAGAAGTATTATAATTATTATGTCCTTCTTGAAAAGATTTACAAAAGATTCATGTTAAATATAAAGCAAATTGCATATTGCAAAAATCCGGCTTTATATATATATATATATATATAATATATATATATATATATATATATATAACCGAAGAATTTCTAAGTTATTTTGTCAGCTATAATTTACCAGTATGGCTCTATGGCACATGGCCCTGGCATTCATTGTCTGATCTTTTAATTTGAAGGCCATGAAATTGAAGTATTCTTTGGTGAAGTTGTAAGAAACTCAGTTGAATTGGTGTAATAACTTTTTCCCGCCATATGTGAAGGAATTATTTTCTGGAGAGAAATAGAAAGAGATGGTGGATTTCTTTGTTATTTTCTGTATCTAAAATTATCTAAAATAAAGAGAGATGTATTTGAAGTAATATACGTCATAGATAATCAAATTATTTTCTGGAGAGAAATAGAAAGAGTTGATGAGTTTTCTTTGTTATTTTTTTTTATCTAAAATTATCTAAAATAAAGATATATGTATTTGAAGTAATATACGTCACAGATAATCAAATTATTTTCTGGAGAGAAATAGAAAGAGTTGATGGATTTTCTTTGTTATTTTCTGTATCTAAAATTATCTAAAATAAAGATATATATATTTAAAGTAATATACGTCATAGATAATCACATTTTTTTTATTCCCTAAAGAATATAGTCAATAAAGAAATAAAGCACATTAAGTACTAAAAATCACATTTTTTTTCTTTTCCTAAAGAATTTATAATTGAAATATTTTTATATAAGTATACAACTTAGTTACAAATATATTTTATTTAATCTCCTAAAAAAAATAATTGTTAAAAAGTATATTTTATAAGTACACAGCGTTATCGACTTACGCATTCTATTTAATCTCTTGTAGAAGTAGTAGTTGAAAGGTCTTTTATATAAGTACACAACTTAGTTACAAACACATTTTATTTAACCTCCTAAAAAAATAATTGTTAAAAAGTATATTTTATAAGTACACAACGTTATCGATTTATGCATTCTATTTAATCTCTTGTAGAAGTAGTAGTTGAAAAGTTCTTTTTACAAGTACATAAAGTAATTACTAGCACATTTCTTATGTACATTTCTCCTAAAGAAATTAAAGTTGAAAAGTCCTTTATACAAGTACAAGTACAGAACGTAATTACAATCACATTTGATTTAATTTACTAAAGAAATAATAGTTGAAAAGTCTTTTATACAAGTACACAACGTAATTACAATCACATTTGATTTAATTTACTAAAGAAATAATAGTTGAAAAGTCTACTTCGATATCATGATCTTACATCTTTAATTGTACAAATTCGATGCCAATTAACTCTTTTCTTTTTCCCTTTCCAATTAAATATATAAATATATTTTTTTTATATTATTTTTTAATTATTTAATTTAGGAGACAAAAACTTATTATTTAATAACTTAAAGAAATAATTAATTGGGAAGCTTTCATTGATTTTAGAGTCTTCTATTTTATTGTTGATATTTGATGATATTAAAAAGGCTTTAAAAATACCTATGCATATACAACATTTTAACTACTAGTACCAATTTGTTGTATCTAATACCTAAAATAAGAGTATTTGTATTTGAGACATTTTAACTACAAATACCAATTTGTATCTAATACCTAAAAAAAAGAGGATTTATATTTAAGACAATTAAGCAAATACCCATACATATACAACATTTCAGCAATAAGTACTAGTTTGTTGTATCTAATACCAAAAATAGGATTTACATTTAAGACAAGTACGCAAAAACCATTACATATACAACATTTTAACAAAGACAAGTACTC
>SEYY01003584.1:10000-11546 GCA_009176605.1 Armadillidium nasatum
TTCCTTTCAAAATATTTTTAATAATTTTTTTCCTTTTTTAATAAAAAAAATTATTTTATTTTATTATTTTATAAAAAATATTTTTAACAATTAATTAATTAAAAAAATTTTATTTATCAAAATATTTTCAATAATTAAAAAATAAAATTAATAAATAAATAAAATAGATCAAAAAATAAATAATTTTGAATAAAATTTCGAATATTTTCTGTTTCTTTTTTCGTAAAATCATTACAAGATTCCAAAATATTTAAAAAAAAAAAAAAGTTAAAAAAGTAGTTGAAAAGTAGTTAAAAAGATCTATTTTGATGCATAAAAGTTTATCATTGTAAAGTCTAAAACTTAATTACTATATATATATTTTAATATTATTATTATTATTATTATTATTATTATTATTATTATTATTATTATTATTATTATTATTATTATTATTATTATTATTATTATTATTATTATTATTATTTATTATTATTATTATATATTATTATTATTATTATTATTATTATTATTATTATTATTATTATTATTATTATTATTATTATTATTATTATATTATTATTTTATTATTTCTATTATTATTATTATTATTATTATTATTATTATTATTATTATTATTATGTATTATTATTATTATTATTAATTAAAGCTTTTACTTTCTAAATACCCAAAAGTCATCACAATAACAATAATTATTATTATTATTATTATATATTATTATTATTATTATTATTATTATTATTATTATTAGAGTATAGCAATTGAAGTAGCATTAGTAGCAGTAAAATTACTTTTATTATTATTTTTTCGTTATTATTATTATTAATATTATTATTATTATTACTATTAATATTATTATTATTAGTGGTAGTATTCTAATTTAACTATTATCGCTTAATTATTATTACGAAAATTATTTTTTTTTTTTGAAAGTATGAAAATAAGTTTTCAATTATAAATGTACTTAAAAATAGCTTCCACTATCTCCCGATGGCTTCCCAAATTGATCTGAGCAGCTCCCAAAATAGATCTGAGCAGCTCCCAAAATAGATCTAAGCAGCTCCTAAAATAGATCTGAGCAGCTCTCAAAATGGATCTGAGCTGCTCCCAAAATGGATCTGAGCAGCTCCCAAAATAGATCTGAGCAGCTCCCAAAATGGATCTGAGCAGCTCCCAAAATAGATCTGAGCAGCTCCCAAAATAGATCTGAGCAGTTCCCAAAATGGATCTGAGCAGCTCCCAAAATAGATCTGAGCAGCTCCCAAAATGGATATGAGCAGCTCCCAAAATAGATCTGAGCAGTTCCCAAAATGGATCTGAGCAGCTCCCAAAATAGATCTGAGCAGCTCCCAAAATGGATATGAGCAGCTCCCAAAATAGATCTGAGAAGCTCCCAAAATGGATCTGAGCACCTTCTAAAATAGATCTGAGCAGTTCCCAAAATGGATCTGAGCAGCTCCCAAAATAGATCTGAGAAGCTCCCAAAATGGATCTGAGCAGCTCCCAAAATGGATCTGAGCAGCTCCCAAAATGGATCTGAGCAGTT
>SEYY01003586.1:0-19148 GCA_009176605.1 Armadillidium nasatum
TAAAAATTGTACAATTCAATTTTTAAAAAAATGTAAAATATTAAAAAATTACAAAAATATATTTTATAGCACCTTCAATTTATTTATCACATCATAATTCATCACTTTCATTACTTAAACTAAAATATGGTTTAATATTAATAATATTTTCGCATTGGACTTTATTATTCTTTTTTATGTATACATTATTACTGGAAAATTTTACAATGGGATAGATAGGGACCATGGTATACTGCTTCTAGTTTGTTTCTGCCATATTGTGGTTCTTTACAAGAACAAATTTCGCATCTTGTAAGTTCTTTGGGACATATATTTTGGATTTTTGGCAGAAAATTCTGGAGATAGAGGGAGTTCCCAAAAACAATTTCAATTTTTCTGCGTATGTTTTTATTGAAAGTGGGAATGAGGACTCTACTTGTTCTATTAAAGCTCCAGGGAGGGAGGGTTTTGACCCATCATTAATATAGCAGGTGTTATTCCTTCTGAGTTTAATGGTGCAGTTCTTAAACACAACAGCACTGGGGAAGGAGATCCAACCAATAATTCTGAAATCTTCCAACTCATCCGACAGCATGGCTCGAAGAGACCTCAATAGAGTTCTATGAGAATTTTCTATGAGTCCATTACTCTGAGGGGTATAGGCAGAAGTAAGTTATGTCGGGATCCTAGCTCCTCACAAACACTTTTAAATAAATCAGAAGTAAACTGTCCTCCACGATCAGAAACATAAGTTCCTACCACTCCAGCTATGGGCAAGAATTCTCCCTTGTAATTGTCTCCACAATTGTAGAGGTTTCTATGTTTTTAAGTGGAAAGCAAAGAGATGCGAGAAAATCTATCAATTAAAGTTAAAAGATATTTATATTTTTACATGCAGCATTTTAAGAATATCTATATAAACTACCTGAAATTTTGCTGAAACTGGCTGGTAAGATTCATATGGTGGGCTTATTTTGCGTAATGATTTAGATCTCTGACATGAATCACAACTTAGAACAACTGCTTTGTGTATTTTGGCATATCCTTCCATACAAAGCGCTTCCTAAGAGATGCCAAAGTTTTCTTGACTCCAAAATGCCCAAGTGAATGCGAATAAGAAATAACAGGTATAATGAAAGATTCAGGAACAAAGAACGAGGTGAAAGTGGAATAGATTCATCGACAACCAAAACATATGTCATTTTTATAATAATAGTTTCGCTTGGTCAGCTTGAGATTAGTATTTTCTTGCTTGTTTAAATATTTTTGAAGTTGCACATCTGTTTCTTGTGCTTTTTGAAGTTCTTTATAATCAATTTTACACTGAAATAGTTTAAACACTTCACAGGATGAAATATGGAAAATAGATGACAGTGAAGGACAGTCATCCTCTATTAAAGAATCCTGCTGTGGAGAAAGCTCTGGTGTGACCAATGCTTCATCGCAGATTGCTTCAGGAAGGACTTCTGTAACAGTGTCTTCTCTTCCAAGTTGGAGTGAATGGCTTGTTGCTTCTGCATATTCTGCAGTATTTGAAGGAGCTGGTAATTTCAGTGAACTTGCAGTTGGCTGCTCAGCAGGATTTCTGCTCAAATAATCAGCCATAATATTTTCTTCAGATTTGATATGAGTTATGTTCAAATCATATTCAGACAAGAAAGTTAGGTAACGCTGCTCCCTTGCAAGCAAGTGATTAGCATCAGTCTCCTTTTTAAGTGACTGTGACTGAAATTGTCACAAAAACATCTACCTTCTCCTTCTAAATATGTTGAAATTTTTTCACAGTTTTAACCAAGGCAAGAAGTTCCTTGCTAAAAATACTATAGCTCATTTCAGTTGGGTTTAATTTATAACTATAGAATCCAAGTGGAACAGTTTTTTCATTTTCGGTAGAAACTACTACACCAGCCAAGGCTGTCTGACTGGCATCTGTGAAAATTGATATTTTGGCACTATTAGAAGGAAACCCCAAAGGAGTAGCATTTTTAAGAGTAAGTTTTGCTAGATTAAATGCTTCTTCAGCTTCAGGATTCCATTTTACTCTCCTTTGAGAGTATGGAGCACCTTTTAGAAATGAAAGAAGAGGAGAGATAGTATTAGAAATTCCAGGAAGAGAAGATCTGAAATATTTATACTTCCTAAAAAAGAACGTAGATCCTTAACAGTCTTAGGTTTTGGAATGTTTAATATAGAAAGACTTTTATCCTCACTAGGAAGCATAAAACCTTCCGACACATCAAAACCAAGATATGTAACTTTTGGTTGGGCAATTTTGCACTTATCTGCACTTAGTTTTAAATTAAAATAATTTAACCTATCAAATACCATTTCTAAAACTTTTAAATGCTCCTCATGAGTTGGAGTAGCAATTAGGATGTCATCATATAGATGAAAAATTTAGGAATACGAGAAAGAATTAGAGATATATATTTAGTGAAACTGGTGGGACTAGAATGAAAACCTTCAACTATACTGTTATACGAAAAACTCCCATATGGGGTGTTAATTGTTAAAAACTTTCTACAATCGGGGTGAACTTTTAAATTATAGAAGGCCTTCTTAAGATCAAGGACAGAAAAAACTTTTGCACCAGCAAGAATGTTTGAAAAATCCCCAAATTTGGCAAACTAAAATTGTCACGAACTGCTCTTTTGTTGAGAAGCCTCAGGTCAGCTACAATGCGGACTCCACCTGAGGTTTTGGCAAAACGGAAATTGGAAACCCCATGGTGAATGTGAAGGAGATAAGACCCCAGCATTAACTAACTTGCCTAATTCCACTTTAGCTTTGTCATATAGGCATGTTGAAATTCTTCTGCTTTTTATATTTATGGGAGGTCCTCTTACCTCAAATTTATATGGGACTAACTCTTTTAAGGCCTCATATTCTGCGGGTGTAAGGGGAAATTTTAACACTTTATTTGTATATTCACTGCTATCACTATTATTTATTTCACTTATATTTTTAATTTTATTATTTTTATACCTACAGGAAGAATTGTTTATGTTGCTACTCCCAGCATTATTTTTACCATTAAGTATATTTTCATTTACCATTGTATTACCATTATTACATAACTCTGAGCTATTATTTAAATATAAATCAGTAAATATTTCCTTAAAATTAAATAATAGATTAGAATAAAGAGAAGGCGCGGAAGGCAATTTGGGAGATAGAGTAACATTTACAATATGATCAATTCTTTTTATAGGCACAGACTCCTCATCATTTCCTACAATTACATCACAAGAGCTTTTAGTCTTAGCATCGATAATTGTATGATTACTAAAATCTATTAAAAAGTTATATTTATGAAAAAAATCTATTCCTAAAATATTACTAATTACATCACATATTAAGAATGTATGTTCATAATCTCTACGCAATAAAAAATTTAACCTTTTTGTTTCAACGTTATATATGTTAATTTGCGTTCCATTAGCAGCAGTAAGAAAACCAATAGGTTCTTTTTTATCTTCTGCTGAAGCCTTAATAATGGATACTGTACTTCCACAATCTATAACATATAACTCTTTAGAGTTAGCATCAAAAATACGGTATAGGACTGTTAATTGTAAATTGGGTTTAGACATATTTAAAACATTCATAATTTTTGGAGTCGTACCCTTATAAAAATTTGCATTTTCAACAGGCATCGCAGTATATTTGCAAAGAGCTGATGGCTCTTGTTCAAAGACTGGCCTTTCACCATGTTGTGAATGCAGATTTTTATTTTTAAAACTATTATACTCAGAACAATGCTTAAGTTCAGTAGACTGAGATACTCTTTCGTTTAAAACAGATGGTTTTAAATCAGTAGTAGCAATCTCAGTCCCATGAAGTTGAGCATTGTTATAGTTTACCTTATTTATAAAAGTATTCAATGAATTAGTATCATTATTAGCAATATTATAAACCTCATTTGCCTGGGAATAGCTTTTACCTTCTTCCTTTCTTAATTTTTCATATTTAATATTAACACTTTTATCACTAACTATTATACACTTCACTTTATTTTTAAATTTCACTTTTATTTTCTTTTTTGAGGGGCTGATGTTAGCCCCTAAGATCCGTTTCCCGGCGGGGTTGAAGGAGATGGTCCTGACGTTGAAAGTTGGGCTTCCCTGGGTGCCCATCGACAAGTACCTCCTTGGCATCTTGTAGCTTTTTCTCGAAACTTGTAATGATAGTAGCAAAGAGCACCTTCTGGTCTATAACTTGAAGGTGATCTGCCCCTATTTGAGTAACCTCTTGTTCGACTATCTTCAAGTCTTGTTACTCTTATATCTATTTTATGAAGCTTTGTTGAAAAGTCGTCTATCTTTTTAATAGCCTCTGCAACTTGAGTGGAAAGTGTAGCCACTTCGCGGGCAAGGAAAGAATTTGAAGGTGGAGGTGTGAGTTCTCTTGTTCTTGTAGAAAAAGGGGATATGGCATTAACAGATTCATTATGATAAGGGTTTGCTGCAATTCTGCTTCTGCGACTCATATACTTGTCAGCAGCTTCGGCCATCTTATAAATTGATAAATCTCCTGTTAATACTTCGAGCGTTGCTGCAATATCCTCAGGTAATACTTGTAAGAACATTTCTTTTGCGACTGTTTCATTATTCTGTATCATACTTTCGGATGGAGAATCTCCAAGTGAATGTCTTATTCTATTCAAATATTGTGAGGGTTTTTCACCAGATTTTAATTTCTGTTGAAACAAGTCTGCAACTCTTTCCTGTGCTGAAGGTGAATATGTAGCTCTCAAAACTTTTTTCAACTCGTCATAAGTATTCTCAGTTAAAGGTGGTTGAATTTTGGATATAATGGCCGATGGTAACAATGGTCCGATAAGTTGAGTTCTTTCAATAGGCTTATTCACACAATAAAGCAGAAAAAGCCATTCCACTTTGTTTAACCAACTTTCTATATCTCTCTTATCAAATTTTGGTAAATCTTGTGTAGTAAGAGTTTTCCTATTTTGAGGTGACGGACTTCTGGAGGATGTACTTCCACTGGAGGAACTTCTTTCTGAAGCTCGTTGAATTGGCCTATCTGTGCCTCTGTTACTGGTTTCATTAGGTCGAGCTTCAGTATCATCTTCCAGTGGAGTTATTGAAATGCCAGAAGCCGAAGTCTCTAGAATGTTGTTATTGTTATGCCTATTTTTATTATTTTTTCTTGAAGGCATCGTAGAATTGTTATATCGTCTTTTTGGTTTTATAGTTTTATTTATTTATTTTTTTTTTTTTTTTTTTTTTTTTTTTTTTTTTTTTTTTTTTTTTTTTTTTTTTTTTTTTTTTTTTTTTTTTTTTTTTTTTTTTTTTTTTTTTTTTTCAATTTATTTCCTCTTTATGGTTAGACTTTCTATATTTAATTATTATTTATTTATTTATTTTAATTATTAATAATTGTTTTTGACTATTATTTAAATGTTATATTTTATTAAATATAAAAGTTCACCAATTCACTGTCACTTATAACTTTCCATTTGATACCTGATAAACTTTTTAAAAAAATTATGCGCGCTATTCTAAAGTATCACCCTGTACGTTGTATAGAATAGCTTAGCCTGCGTATTTTCAGGTTAGGCTAAGGCAATTGAAATTTTCATAAAATGTCTATTAATTTCTACATAAAAGCAAGTTTGTATTGTAATTTTATGTAAGAGCCCAATGCTGCATAAAGAACAGTTTATCAGGCTAGGCTAGAAGTTCTATTAATTATTTATTTATTTATATATCTATTTAGCTTTATTATTATTACTGTTTCCAAAATTTTTATTTAATTGTTATTTTATTTTATTAAATATCACTGTTTATTGATGCACTGTCACTATAATTCACTTTTTATTTGATATGAATGATAAAAAACTTAAGAAATTTTTGACTTCCCCAAGCTAAACTATTACCAAATATAGCTTGTTACAGGGTAGAAATAGCTACTTATTTCCAATACTAGGCTTAAAGTAATATAAATTTTCTTAAAAATACCATGAATTTGCCATAAACACTGTTTTTTTTTTTTTTTTTTTTTTTTTTTTTTTTTTTTTTTTTTTTTTTTTTTTTTTTTTTTTTTTTTTTTTTAGTTCAATATTATGGGAGATAAATTCTGCATAATAAGCAATTTAGATGCTAGAGTAAGTTGGCCCTATTTCATTTCAGCTTTAAGCCTAAAATATTTTAAAAATTTTCCATAAAATTTCTTTTAATACTTCATAAACACAGTTATTGTAAATTTAATTTCTGGTTTGTTTTATAATTTCTGCACACGAATTTCGATGTAGGTCTAGGCCTTTGTAAAAAAAAAATTTTTTTTTTTTTTTTTATGTATGACTTTATTTATGTTCTTATTTAAAAATTTTTTATTTATTTATTTATTTATATTTGTTCTATATTGTCACTTTACTGGGAATCAACCACTTGC
Source organism: Armadillidium nasatum (assembly GCA_009176605.1). NCBI lineage: Eukaryota > Metazoa > Arthropoda > Malacostraca > Isopoda > Armadillidiidae > Armadillidium > Armadillidium nasatum. Next base: position 6,394 of record SEYY01003586.1, read on the forward strand.
AACAATTATAAGTACTTGCAAAGTTATAGCAAAAGTATAGTCTTGCTTAAGATGGCTATTTAGCCTTAAGGTCGTTAGTTTGCTTAGCCTTTTCTTGCGGACCTAGATTTCTTCTATATATAAAATAATTTTTATTTCTTACCTTTTCTGAATTTTTTTTTTCTTATCTTATTAAAACCATATGTACAGTGGGTTTATTGAAATGTTATCACTGTTTAATATTTTATTTTGTATAATAATTTCAATTTACAGAGTCACAAATTTTTAACTGTGTTGTTTACCGGTTTTTCCGTTCGAACAATATCTGATGCTATTATATCGATATCTATAGGCATTGGGCATTCACGATATCGAAATACCCGATATCGACCCTTATTTATATCGATATTATTTTAATTAAATTATATTTACAAAAAGCAATTATTATCAATACTCTTTACTCCATATATATATATATATATATATATATATATATATATATATATATATATATATATATATATATATATATATATATATATATATATATATATATCAATGTTTAAAGTTTGCTATAGGGGAATCGAACCCGGGCCCTATAGCACAAAAGCATAGCGTTTTACCACTACGCTACTGGCGGTTCAAAAGAGAAATCCAAAGAGGAGGCTTATGAATTCACAAGAGCAACCTCCAAGGATTTCTCCCGACCGCGCTTGAGCGCGGTCGTGAGAAATCCTTGGAGGTTGCTCTTGTGAATTCATAAGCCTCCTCTTTGGATTTCTCTTTTGAACCGCCAGTAGCGTAGTGGTAAAACGCTATGCTTTGTGCTATAGGGCCCGGGTTCGATTCCCCTATAGCAAACTTTAAACATTGATGTTTGATGTATTCGATCTGCGAGAGAGTTAGCAGACCTTAAATATTTATATATATATATATATATATATATATATATATATATATATATATATATATATATATATATATATATATATATATAGTACAAGAGATGCTTAAAGTTTGTTCTAAATTATAAAAATAGCTCACCTTCAGTGCCTTGATGTGGAGGAGTAAAATTCGATGCAATATTACACTTTATTTCCTCCAATATCCTCGTCTTGACAGCTGGATACTTCCCCTCATTTAACCTATGTGCCACTCCGAGTTTGAAGTGAGGGTGCAGAGCTGTTGCCATAAGCAAATCACAATCATCAAAAATCCTGCTGAACCTCGGTTCAAATCCCTTTTCTTTCCCTTTGTTTGGCTTGCTTTGGCTGCTTTAGTAAGTAGTTGACTCAGTTTTTGGCATAGTTAAATTTTTTCACCTCTCGTTGCAATTCCACGAGTTTGCCCTTGCGGAGGAAAAGGTTAGGCAAAAGAACCCCCGCGTACGCATTCTTCTCATCCTGCAACATATGCAGCCTAACAGCAATAGGCGTAATTATTTCGATGTACTCGGCAATTACCTCCTTGTCAGTTTTATTAAATATTGGAAGACAAGGCTTTTGTTCCATACAAATGCTGTTGATTTGTGCCATGCTACCATCAAGGTTCTTAAGCAGGTCTTTCATAGAATCGTTTAGGGAGTTCCAGCGAGTAACACTTTGTGTTATAAACTTTGTTCCCAACTCCTTGATTCTCGCAGCAGTTGTAGTTTTCCTGTTTTGAGCATTCCACAATGCCTGTGCCTTGGGAAGTGTCATTAAATGGATCCTTGGCACCAGAGGACCAGCGAGGAACATTCGAAACATCCCTAGTAGCCAAGATGTTTAATGTGTGGGAAATGCAACGGCGATTTTTAGGTAGGATAAGGGCATCATGTTCTTCAAGCAGATTTTCTAGTTGGAGAGGTTTTGTCAGCAGAACCTCTGGGTCACTAATTTGCTCCATCTCTTCAGGCGTAACCACTATCTCTGGAATCGGTACCTGCTCTTCTTCCTCTTCATCACCCGTTTCTGCATGAGCATCCACCCGAAAGGCTGCACAGAAATTTGCACCGTTATCTGTTGTAATGCAGACAACCTGAAGATAAATTTTTTTAATTTAGTAGTTTCCTTATTAATTTATAGTTATACATTTTTTTTATTATTACGTTTTTATTTCATATTGATTTTTATTTACCTTATGCTGAATGCCAAATTGTTGATGGATATCCGTAATATTATTGGGTAGGACTGTGCTGATCTGAGACACAGATAACTCTCTACAGGCAAGGACAGCCTTCTCTCTCTTTAAAGTATTCGCATTAATCCAGTGAACTGTCATGCCCAGAAAACTCCTGTTGTGTCCAGTCCAGCTATCTGCAGTTGTGGCCACATAACTGACTTTCCTGAGAATGTTGGTTAAGTCAGCCTTCCCTATTTTACATTTGACATCAAGATCCCTCATTACTTTTCTTCTGGAGGGGAGGTGAAAATCAGAGTTCAGTTTGGACAGGAACTCGGCAAAGAACTCAGACTCCACAATGTGAATAGGCACAATGTCATGTAGCAAAAATCTAAAAGCAAAAAATATTTTCAGATGAGAAAAGATATCAATGACAAATGAAACTTGGTATTTCAAATTAGAAAATTTTTGTATGGACTGTATTCTGTTATTTTTTTTAGCTTGTTAGTTGTGACACCACTTATAGTTAACTTGTACTTAAAATGAAACACTTACTTGTAAAGCAACTCCAGAGCTCTTTTCTGTTTGAATATATTAGACATAGACTGGAGAATGGTGGTCTGACGCTTTTTGCTAGATGTCTCATTGTCTGTTGAGCAGCTGCGACCCCGCTTTGACCCTCCTTCAATTGCAGCACAAAGTTCCTTGTGCAAATAACGATGTTTCTAAATAAAGTTACAAAACTAAATTCACTAGTCATGTAAATAAAATATGTGAAATATTTAATGGTTGAATTTTAAAATTAAAAAGAAATTAAATTCAAATAAAAAGTATCGGTGAAAGTTACTTCTAAACAAGTAGTGCGATTTCAAGCTATGTGTTGATTTAGAGTCAAAGCTCAAGGTTTTTTTTTACATTGGGAGCATTCAATCTTTCCCTTGCACAAGACTCTATTGCCCTCAGTATACTCCTTCTTGGTCTTGACAGACCCATAGTACTTGATAAGATGGGGCCATGGGTGCTCTATGTCATCTTGGCTGCTTTTTTCATAGGAAGTACCAGCAGCATCACACTCAATTTCAGGAATTGTACTTCGACAACTTTCACGGTTTGCAATTCTTTTTCCCATTAAGTACTTATCCATATCTGTTTTATTCCAATTTAAACACAAAAATACTAAAAAGGTATAATCGCTAATCACAAGTAATCAGTAAACTTAGTATATTGGCTATAATAATAATAATAATAATAATAATAATAATAATAATAATAATAATAATAATAATAATAATATGATAATAATTAATTAATTATATATATATATATATATATATATATATATATATATATATATATATATATATATATATATATATATATATATATATATATATATATATAATATATATATATATAATCAGCAACGAAAAACCTATAGTGAAATTGCCTATTAATTAATAAACTTTCTAATAAACCAATAAACAAAATATTCAATAAACCATATATATATATATATATATATATATATATATATATATATATATATATATATATATATATATATATATATATATATATATATATATATCTTTTATTATCGAGGACAATTTGATATTTTTTAAATATCGATATTTTTTTATATATCGGCATTCATAGTTTAAGTATTAACTTTTAATTACAGAAAGAGTAATAAAATTTGGCTGATTAAATAAGAAACTGAAATAAAAGCCCAAAATTGTTTTTTAAAGAAAAATGACGAAACGCAAATTGGTAAGCACTAATTTCAAAAAATTTCCGCAAAAGCGCAAATTTTTATTTAAAGCGCAAATTTGCGCTTTTGCACTCTTAAAAAGTTAAGTGCAAAAGCGCAAAATTTTTCCTTAAAGCGCAAATTGCGCTTATGCCCACCTCTGATATATATATATATATATATATATATATATATATATATATATATATATATATATATATATATATATATATATATATATATATATATATATATATATATGTACCTCGGTTTTCATCATAATATGTTACTAGTGTATTAAATTAGGGATTAAGATAAAAATAAATTATTTAAGAAAACGAACCAAATGGTATGACAGAAATGGCGTGAAAATAAATGAAAACTCTACTTCTAGTGGAGAGAAACATATCAGTGTTCTGGAAACAAAATTATTGAGAAGCGACATGGCAAAATATTACGTAATATTAATAAAAAATAACATAATTTAATTAAGTAATGAACTAAAGGAACAGTTAAGTAAAACAAAGAATTACCTGTCCTAATTTGACCAAAATCGGATCTGCAGTTACAGAGATATAGAATATATGACAAAAAAAATTTAATTAACGGTTAATTAGAAATTAATTAATTGAAAATTTGGAAAATCAAGAAAACAATGTTTCGTGGAATTCGAAACTCTATAGCTAATGAAAGTTAACATTCAAAATATTTAAGCCAACGGGATTAAGTTACTTTAAAAAATCTGGTATCGGTATCGGTCATTTTTAGCCGATACCGATACCTAAAAATATACCTATACTCGCTGATACCGATACCGATACTTCACTCCTTCCCTTATATATATATATATATATATATATATATATATATATATATATATATATATATATATATATATATATATATATATATATATATATATATATATATATATATATATATATATATTTATATATTTTATTTCACTTCTGTTGGGCAAAGGCCAGAGGCCTACTAATGTTCCACCAGAGTTGGGGGGAAAGTCGGGAACATGGTCAAATCAAAGGCCGACATGACCTTATACACGGCGTTTGAAGGTGCCTAAGTCATAGGAAGTTGGGAAAATAGATGAAGGAAGTGTGTTCCAGACTTTACCAGTAGAGTACATATATATATATTGAACAAATAAGGCTTGATATAAAGGGAATGAAGTGGGATTGAAGTGCTTTAAATTCAATACTTATGTAGTGAATGCCCCAAAAACGGTAGAATTTTTAATTATTAACCTTGCCTAAATCTTGTAGTAGTGAAGATAGAATATTAATTAAACTGATGAAAATTTGACTGTGCTATATACTATTAGGCTTAAGAAATAATCATAATAAGTGAGCAAAGCTATTCTTAACCTTATACTTCTTAATAAACCGTGCAATTGCAAGGCAGTTGCAAATTCTGGTGACCTTAAAAGTGAGGTTTTGCAATATTGCAACATTGCAAATTGAATTGAGTGATTTTTTTTTAGCCTCTTAAGAGCAAAAAGAACGTGGAGGTTAAACAAACAAACACTTCAAGAAAATAGAGAAAATTGGAATATCGGAGAAAGGTCAATAAAAGACGGTTACAAAATGCTACGCATTAGGAAAACCCCCAAAAGCAAGTTCCACTAGGGGAAAGGGGAAAAGAAATCTACCCAAAGACTCCGATGCAGCCAACAGAGAGGAAGTTTCCTCTCTTTTAGAGAGAGGGAGGAGAATTCTCTCCCCCGAGCCACAACTTCAAGACGCAGAAACAGAAGAAGAGAATCCCTCAACTCCCCTAAATCTCCCCCACGAAAGCAGTTCACTCACCAACGGCCATTATATGCAAGCGATTTGCCCCGATTTGACCAGACAGGCGCCATCAACTGGGTAAATACCATAAACAACATATTTAAATTGAATTCAGTTTACGATCTTAATTAAAGAGAAGGTTAAATTTCAATATTGCCCACCACTCTAATTGCCAAGTTAACATTCCCTTTGAGCAACAACTGTTACAGCGATTTGCTACAGGACATAGAAGCCACTTATGCTCCATGTCTCAGGGTGAGTGTACGCTCAGTATTTAAACACAGGCTAAAACTAGACGAGAGGTCATCCGAATATTTGGAATGAGTTAGAAATGCATTGGGAAACTCTAATTCATTGCTGGTGAACAATGACGCGAAGTTCATGAGAGAACTAATTTTATCAGAAATGCCAATCCCCATTCAAATTTCGTTGCAAACTATGATTGAGAGTGCATCAATAGAAGAAATAGTGCGAGTCTCAGACTCAGATAGCATGTATCGAATGTTTTCCACTCTTGAAGGAGCACAAAACCCCTTCCCCCGCGGGAACAAGGGATGGGGGCAAGCGTTCTCCTTGCGAGAAAGCACAATGAGGGGGACTGCCAAATCCAATGGACAAAAAGAAAAGAAAGACAGCGATTGTTTAAGAGAATTAATAAAGAGTCATTCTGAGATTTTGAACAAATTAAGGATCTTTCAAGTAACGTGAATTTCATAGCCGAAAAAATATATAACGTTCGCCATGAAAAGGAAAATCCAAGAGACTACGGGGAATTTACAAGACGTGGCAGAAGCGCAAGTGTGGGAAAAAATAGCAACACTGGCAGAAATCACGCAGGCTACCAAAGAGATAGAGATTTTTGTGTGTATCACCAACAGTTCGGATATAAAAGTTATAAATGTGAATTCGGACAATGTGCTATGGCACCTCTTTTATGGAAGGAAAATAAACCAATGAGAATGACTAACTACGTTGCTAAAACTAACAGTTCGGGAAACGAGTGAAAATGACACCCGATAAACTAAAACGTAAAGAAAAGCAGACGGTAAAACTTTCGGGTGTCGTTAGCGTGATAATTGTAAACCAGACTTTCACTAGACGTTACGTGGAAAAATTGAACGTAGACGAGAACAGAAATAGTTGATTGATTATGAGTCCTTTAAAAATAATAATAATAATAATAATAATATTAATAATAATAATAATGGTAGTAATGATAATAATAGAATTAATAATGGTAATAAGTAATAATGGTAACAATGATAATAACAGTGGTAATAATAATATTGATAATTTTAATAGTAATAAAAATGGTAATAATAAAAATAATAATAATAAATAATAATAATAATAATAATAATAAATAAAATAAAAAAAAAAAAAAAAAAAAAAAAAAAAAAAAAAAAAAAAAAAAAAAAATAAAATAATAATAATGATAATAATTTAATAAAATAATAATAATAATAATAATAATAATAATAATAATAATAATAATAATAATGAAAATAATAACAGTGAATACAACGAATGTGTTTATTTTAATCTAGGAATGCTAAAGGAATTACAGGTAATTAATAAAAATTTAACAATTGACGTGGATATAACAGAGGCAGATATAATAGAAAGGGCAGAAGCCACGCCCATTTTGGAAGTAGAAGCGAGTATTGAAAAAAAAGGAATGCCTCGGAAGGGTTAAGGAATAAAGCAAGGTTTCCTCATTATAAGGTAGAAGATAAAGTAACAGGTAAGCTATTCGTGATCGACTGTAGTACAATTGTAAGCGTAATCCCTGCAAGTGCAAAGGAGAGAATGAGTGAGGTAGTGGGAAATTTAATTGCTGTTAATGAAACGCCTGTAAAAGTGGATGACAGAGAGACCTTGAGCATTGATATTGGTATGAGGCGCCTTTATAAGGTAGAGGTGTTAAAGGTAAATGTGCCGACGTCCATTTTAGGTTTAGATTTTTTATGTAGTAACAACTTTATATTAAATTTTAAGGAAGGCATATTAATTGACGCTGAAACAAATTTTAGTATTAAATTAATTGGTAACTCTCTTAGTAATAATGAATTTTTAGATTGTAAGTTTCCTGACTATACTCTCAAACTATCTTGTAATTTGACAAGTAGCTCTATTATCTCTCTTGTCCAGCTTATTAATACTTTTAAACATTTATTTGAAACCCTTATTTAAAATTAAACTCGAAATTAAAAATTGAACAAATGAATGAATGGGTGAAATTTGGCAACAGTGGGAATGCGAGTAAAGAGATGAATGAAATTAGTGACGTCATGACAGGCAAAGACTTGCGGGCAGCCGTAGGAAGTCCTCTACCAGAAAGAGTTCAGCATGAGCTTAAAAGTAACTTCCCATACCAAATTAAGGTAAAAGGGGGACCCATCAATATTAAAGCGCCGTGGCACCCTGCTAGTCTATACAATACAACAATCGCGGAGCTGCAGAAATTTCTTGAAGCAGGAGTAATAAGTAGAAGCAACAGCGAGTGGAGTTCCCCCATAAATGTCTTAAAAAAGGAAGAGACAGAGGTGAGGGTAGTTGCAGACCTGAGGCAACTAAATGCAATATCAATTAGAGATTGGTACGCACTCCCAAACCTTGGAGATGTAGCCAATATAATTGAAAAATGTAAAAAAACTTTTATTATCTTCCATTGGATGAAAACAGTTAGAAGCACTTCACAATAAATACTCCTTTTGGTAGTTTTAGCTACAACACAATTGTCGAGGGGCATTGCAATTCGGCGGGTGCATTTCTCAGATTTATGCACATATTGCTGGCTGACCTTCTACATGTGTTTGTTTATATAGATGACATATTAATTGCTACCGAAGTGGAAGAAGAGCATAAACAAATATTAGAGTAAGTGTTGGAACGATTTTCTTACTTCAAAATTTATTTAAATTGATCAAAGAGCATGATTGGTGAAAAGCAGGTAACCTTCCTAGGATACGACATTTCCAGCGGCGGCGTGAAACCGAATACAGAGAGAGTCGAGGTTATTAAGAGAATTTCAAAACCTAAGACTATTAAGCAACTCATCATATTTAGGGGCGCTTAACTTTTTCCGCTCTTGCATTCCGAATTTGGCTCATTGTAGAACCACTGACGCGTGAATAGAGAAGAAAACCTTTCAATTCAAGAAAAATAAAGTGGAATCGCGATTCAGAATTAGCATTTGAAGGAGCGAAGTCAGCGTTGCAAAATGCAGTTGAGCTAGGGTACCCTGAAGGAGATACTCCTCTAATTATATACACAGATGCAAGTGATGTCGCTACTGCAGGGGCCATTTTCCTAGATAATGAAGAGAGAAAACCTTTGGGATTTTATAGCGCGGTTTTAAAGCCGTGAGAGGTCTTATACGGTGTTTAGCAAAGAGTTCCTTGCAGTAAGAAGGACAGTGAATAAATTCTCGCACCTCATGACAGGAAGAAAGGTGAAGATACTGACAGATAGTTTGTCGGTCAAGCAGGCTCTCAGAAAAAAAATAGAACACGCGTAAAAAGCTATATTTAGCCTTTATCTCCGAGTTTGACGTAGAGTTAGAGCATATAAAAGGATCGGAAAACGTGTTAGCCGTTTACCTATCCAGATATTTAGAAAATCTGGTCAATGCTAAGGAGGCAGAAGATGCAGATAGAATTTTCGCAATCAAAATTACTGGCCCCGAAAAAGTTCATACGTCTACTACAAGAGGGGAGGGGCTTAGGGCAGCCAGTCTAGAAGAGGCGGAGCGTAGTAAATTGAATATCCAGAGGACTGGTTGCCTTGACGATGTAGTAAATGAAAATTCCGTAAATCAAAATGAAGGCGGCTGTATTTGGAGAAATATTTAAAGTTAGTTCAGCAGATTCTTTAAATAAATTCAGAAGGGAAATAAACTACAAAGAGTTAAAGGAGGCTCAGGAAGGAGATGAAGGATTAAAAAATATATTACAGGTGAAGAAGCAACTGCATTAAATCTTGTGAAAAGAAAGTTTTGGTATAAAGATACCAAAGTAGAGCTGTGTGTTGATGTATCGCTGGGTTATTATCGAGTGTATGTACCTGAAAAGTTTGTAAAGGAAGTGATTGAGTATTGCCATGGAAGGGGCACCTAGGGGTTCAGAGAACGGTGAAAAGCTTGAAATCAGAATTAGTGTTTAAAAATATGAATGCAAAAGTGAGAGAGTTTGTGAGAATGTGTGATCCTTGTCAAAAGGGCAAAGCTCATTAAGAACATTAACCCAGAATATAAGAAGTTTAAGTAGGTATCCGAGAAATTTGAAATAGTTCATGTTGACATTCTTAAGATGCCGGAATGCAGGGGGTATAAATATTTATTAACCTTTTTAGACAGGTACTCCAGGTACATATGGGCTTTTCCTCTGAAAAACGTAGAAAATGAGACTATAGCTGATACTATGATACAGGAAATGTTCCCCATAGGAGGAGTAATGAAAATGCTTATAAGTGATAGAGGGCCTCAGTTTACTTCAGGGCTTTTCCAAAGCGTGTGCAAAATATTAGGAATAAAGCATGTAACGTCAACCAGCTATTCACCAGAGAGTAATGGAGCCTTGGAGGTTTACCATAAGACGCTGTTGAGTTGTTTAAGGACGATGCTTGCAGAAGTATCTACGTATAAACAGAAGTGGATTGATCTCCTACCTTTTGCACTATTTTGTTTGAGAACTGCTCCCATAGAAGATAGAGGAATTACAGCATCCATGCTGGTGTTTGGCCAAAACCCGCTGATACCAGGAGCTTTACTTGAAAACAAAATTAGCATTCCTTATGTGGATTATAAAACATGCTGAAAAATTAACATACCTCCTCTCGAAGCCTCTGGCATTGAGACCTACCCTTAAAAACAAGAAAATATTTATGCCGAAGGATCTAATGGAAGCAAAGTACGTGCTTGTAAGAAACATGCAGTACAATCTGGGGAAGATAGAACCCCGCTACTCGGGCCCATTTAAAGTTGTAAAATTCACAAACAATACTGTATATATTGAAAAGATTAGAAGAATAGAGGTGGAAAACCTAAGGAATTTAAAGGCATATTACCATATAGAGCCTTAGATAGAATCGATTGCTTTTAGAATGAGGATGCAGTAATAATATTTATATTACAGGAACAAAAATAGTATTAAAACAAATTAATATTGTATGTAATTAGTGTTACTATTCAGATATTAGACCCTTAATACTAAGATTGTTTTCTCTTCGCCTCGAACTTTGGCAATTTAAAATATCCTTCCTTTCTACTTTCCTTTGCATTGTTGTAATTAGTATGTAAAAGGGACGTAGGCAGGGAAAATTCTTAAGTACCTGTTGTAGTTAAGAATTTCCAAATTCTGGGGTCACCACTGTATTGAAATGAAACGCGACTCCTCAAACTTATATCAGGTGATATTAAAAAACGAATGCGATTGGTAAATTCAAAAGGGGTGAGGGCGAGAGGAGAAAGGCAGACGAGAGAGAGTTAGTGAGGCCACAAGATAGTAGTGCTAATAAGGGTGTATTGAGAACACCTCTCTCCTAAACAAAGCAAATAAGGCATGATATAAAGGGAATGAATGATGTGCTTTAAATTCAATACTTATGTAGTGAATGCTCTATAAACGGTAGAATTTTTGATTATTAACCTTGCCTAAATCTTGTAGTAGTGAAGATAGAATATTAATTAAGGTGATGAAAATTTGACTGTGTATACTATTAGGCTTAAGAAATAAATATAATAAGTAAGCAAAGCTATTCTTAACCCTATACTTCTTAATAAACCGTGCAATTGCAAGGCAGTTGCATATATATATATATATATATATATATATATATATATATATATATATATATATATATATATATATATATATATATATATATATATATATATATATATATATATATATCCGCCAGTGGGCAAAGACCAGAGATATGGACTGACTGGGGCTAGAATTTTACCGGGGGTGGGGTCACCCAAATTTGGCTGGGGTTGCCTAAAATTTGTAAAGAGGTCAAAAGCAATGGAATTTTAGGTGAGGAAAATTAGATATAAATTTAATTGAGGTTTATTTAATTGTAAGGAAAGATCAGAATAGAAAACCAACATTCACTTGAATTAATGATTCATTTATGATTCATATATGCATTTTCTTTGAATTTTTTTTAGAAAATTACAGATTTTGTATAATAAAAGTTTGAAAACTACAAAAATTAAAAAAAAAAAATTTCTTATTCATAAAAGTGATTCAACAGGTTTACCAAGGTAAGACCCTAAGGTAAAGTTTGAAAAAATATAAGATTTAAAATTATCAATATAACCTGTATTTATACATATCATTGTTATTTTATTGATGTGTATCAAACTTGTATTATTATTTTGTTTATACTCTCAGTCAGTATGTTTCAGGATAGGCTCGAAATAGCTAAATGTAACATCTGCAGTCAGTAAATTAGAAGAGGATTTCCTGTTTCCCAAAGAAAAAAATTTTCAGCTTTATCTTTATGGGGGCATCTAGAATCAAAACACAATGATGAATATTCACTAGCAGAAAAGGAGTAGTCAAAAGAAACAGAAAAGAAAAAGATAATAATGAAAAAAACGAGGAAAAAATCTTTATTTTCTTATATTTTGTTTGAAATTTTTTAATATTATTATTTGACTGATTGAGCTGAAATTTTCAGGGTATATGCAATTTTTCCCGAAGTTTTGAGTTGATTTTGAGCATTTTTCTGAGTCCATAACAGTTTGAAAGTTATTTGGACCCAAAGTTGAAGAAAATGAATAGCTGTGTCAAACCACTAGTCCACATGATCTGAAAATTTAACTGAATAATCTTAGCCCCAATTTCTTGCATTGGTGGGAACAGATTTTTGATATCACGTCTAGAAAAAAAGTTATAAGCACTTTAAAAATTTTTTGCCAAAATCGTACCCTTCTGGAGGAAAAAATTATTTAAAAAAAAAAAAAGCTACCTACTAATTTTTTTATTTGTGGATATTATTTAGAGAAGGGACAGGGCAACGACGTTTATTTATTGAATTATTAAATGCTATTTGTTTGAAGCGAGAAATAACCTCTCAAACTTTGGGAATTTTTGAAATTTGGTCAA
>SEYY01003587.1:0-23961 GCA_009176605.1 Armadillidium nasatum
ATAATATATATATATATATATATATATATATATATATATATATTTATATTGTTTATTTTGTATTTATTTATTTATTTTTTATTTTTGGGGGGTTAAGCGGGGGTTGGGGGTCCCCAGCTGGCCTCACCCCTCCTTGGGACCTTATAACACTACGGATACCTTGTTGCATAGCCCCAGGGTCATGGGTAAACTGGAGTCTCTCTGGGACCCTACCCATGTTCGCCAGAAGTTTTTTTTCTCGCGCTGCAATTTGTTCCCAGAAGTGGACTTGAACCGAAATATATATATATATATATATATATATATATATATATATATATATATATATATATATATATATATATATATATATATATATATATATATATATATATATATATATATATATATATATATATATATATATATATATATATATATATATATATATATATATATATATATATATATATATATATATATATATATATATATATATATATATATATATATATATATATATATATATATATATATATATATATATATATATATATATATATATATATATATATATATATATATATATATATATATATATATATATATATATATATATATATATATATATATATATATATATATATATATATATATATATATATATATATATATATATATATATATATATATATATATATATATATATATATATATATATATATATATATATATATATATATATATATATATATATATATATATATATATATATATATATATATATATATATATATATATAGTATATATATATATATATATATATATATATATATATATATATATATATATATATATATATATATATATATATATATATATATATATATATATATATATATATATATATATATATATTGAGTTTACAACCTCTCACGGGCTGAGTCCTTTTTTTAGGAGGGGGAGGAATATAAAATAAAAGAATACCCAGAATAACACTAATCTTTTAGGTCCACGCAGACATAGGCCTTAAAGATAGAAAGATTTAATGCGGATGGAAAAACAGATGATGGAAGAGATTTCTGCAAACTGGATGTGGCTGGAAAGAAGTATCCCCCACAATGGACAAGCCTGGGGTTTGATACATTCACACATAATTCATGCTAAAGCATTGCACCCTTTGTGCTGTGAGGGCCACGCAATGGTGGTGTAATGCGAACGTCAATTCCCTCGAACAACTGCCGTTGTTGTACTTATAGAAAAGAGATAGTGAACCAACATCATGTCGCAGAGATAGGGGTCAAATGAGTTTGAAAAAGAGGACATTTTATTAATCTTTTAGCCTTAAACTCAACTTTATCCAAAAGAAAGATGGATCCTCAAATGTGAAAACAGTACTCGATACCAGGGCGGATGAGACCGATATATAATTAGAGTAACTGTTCGGAAGAAAAAATTCCCTCAATCTGAACAACATTCCCAGCTTTTTTTTTTTTTTTTTTTTTTTTTTTTGAGGTTTCCTAGAAAGTTTATTGTTTATCTTAAGGTCAAGAATGCTAATGTTTTTTACAGTTAAGACTGGAGTGCCGTCGAAGGAGATTGGAAAGTTGTGAGGAGTCTCTGAGAGAGAAATGTAAGAAATTGAGTTTTAAAGAGCGGAATTTCAAAAGGCTGAGACGACAACACCAAAATAATCTCACCCAAATCGGAAAGAATGTAGTCAAAAAGTTGAAGACGAGAAGCAACTAATAATAATAATAATAATAATAATAATAATAATAATAATAATAATAATAATAATAATAATAATAATAATAATAATAATAATTAAGTTAGAAGTAACATTTGGTCAATAGTGAATGAAAATTTCGTCGCAGTCGAATCAGAAGAAGAATAGTTCTTTGCATGGTTCTAAGGGCTGGGAACCCTTTTGAACCAGGTTTTATTCCCTTGTACGATTGCAGGAATGTTAAATTTCTGCAATCGACACCACCCTGAATCATGCGGGATACGGTGCATTGTATTAAAAAAAAAAAATAAATAATAATAATAATTTTTTAAAAAGCTGAAATCGAATTTTTTTTTATTAATAATTTAATTATTATTACTTTTTAAAATAATAATGACAGTAATAAGAATTATAATGATAATACCTAAATACAACTGTATAAGAATTAGGAAAATCTTAAACCAAAGGAGGAGCAGGAGCTGTAGCCGGAGCCACTCAAATCAATTTCTTTGGAGCTGGAGCCAGAGCCGGAGCAGCATGTGGCAATGGCTCTGGAGCTGGGGTCAGAGCTAGAATAAATATTATTACTTTACTATTATTATTATTATTATAAATACAAGAGCGAAAAACACTATAAAGAGCAAGCAACTGGGATAGTGTGAAGAAGTTCTGAATATATATATATATATATATATATATATATATATATATATATATATATATATATATATATATATATATATATATATATATATATATATATATATATATATATATATTAATTTGAGACGACAACACCAAAATAATCTCACCCAAATCGGCAAGAATGTAGTCAAAAAGTTGAAGACGAGAAGCAACTAATAATAATAATAATAATAATAATAATAATAATAATAATAATAATAATAATAATAATAATAATAATAATAATAATATTAAGTTAAGTAACATTTGGTCAATAGTGAATGAAAATTTCGTCGCAGTCGAATCAGAAGAAGAATAGTTCTTTGCATGGTTCTAAGGGCTGGGAACCCTTTTGAACCAGGTTTTATTCCCTTGTACGATTGCAGGAATGTTAAATTTCTGCAATCGACACCACCCTGAATCATGCGGGATACGGTGCATTGTATTAAAAAAAATAAATAAATAATAATAATAATTTTTTTAAAAAGCTGAAATCGAATTTTTTTTTATTAATAATTTAATTATTATTACTTTTTAAAATAATAATGACAGTAATAAGAATTATAATGATAATACCTAAATACAACTGTATAAGAATTAGGAAAATCTTAAACCAAAGGAGGAGCAGGAGCTGTAGCCGGAGCCACTCAAATCAATTTCTTTGGAGCTGGAGCCAGAGCCGGAGCAGCATGTGGCAATGGCTCTGGAGCTGGGGTCAGAGCTAGAATAAATATTATTACTTTACTATTATTATTATTATTATAAATACAAGAGCGAAAAACACTATAAAGAGCAAGCAACTGGGATAGTGTGAAGAAGTTCTGAATATATATATATATATATATATATATATATATATATATATATATATATATATATATATATATATATATATATATATATATATATATATATATATATATATATATGTCGGTGTGTGTTTAAAGATTAATTTAAGCTTCTATAAGCACTCATCGATGATTTATTTTTTTTCGTCATATCGAGTTTAAATTATTGTTTATGAGTAATAATTATTTAAGTTTTTTAGTTTTGTTATTTTATGTTAATGAACATAATTTAGCAGGATTAATTTTAAGTCCTTTCTTTGGCACACATTCAAACTCACGCACCAATCATGTTCTTTTACACTTGAATCTGATACCACCACAGTATTGTGATCATATAGTAGAACGCTAATCTGTCAATTGCCCTCACGTAGATACATAGCTCCTTTTCCAGTTCTATCAATATCCTTCACTACATTATCCCTAAAAACATTAAATAACCATGGAGACGTTCCAGAACCCAGTTTCTGACCTATTTTAAATTTAAAGAATTCATATTCCCTTCTCGTAATTTAATTATTTTTAATTTATGTATAAATATTTTTAGAGAATCAAGTTAATTCACCTGCGGATGTTGCCACAAGCGCTGAGCCAACTATTTCCCAAGATTGTTTGAACAGTGAAAAACAACAAGAAATCGGAAAGACATTGAAATTCTTAGAAGGAATTGAAGGTGAGACACAACTTTCTTCCTGTGCTATTGATTCTCTCCCAATATATATATATATATATATATATATATATATATATATATATATATATATATATATATATATATATATATATATATATATATATATATATATATATATATATATATATATATATATATATATATATATATATATATATATGAGATTGAAATTGGGAGTGAAGAAGTGTTTTTGTTATGTCTTCACGGTTTTATTTCTTGTTTGTGTTTTTTTTGTTTTTTTTAAGAAGTTTTAACTAATCATTTTAAATTTTAAATTTTAAATTTTACATTTGAATTGTTTGTTTGTCTGATTGTTTGTTTGTTTGGTTGCTTGTTTGTTTATTTGTTTGCTTGTTTGTTTGTTATAATTGTGATCTTATTTGCTCTGATGGATCTGTTGCTAACACCCCAAATGAAAAGGCTAATCTCATCGGCCTCCTGTTCTCTTATAATTCAACCCTGGACGATTCCGACAATTCTCCTCCTATTCCTTCTACTCTCAGATGTCCCATGCCTTTACCTGTGATTACATTTGATTATGTGCATGGGCTTCTGAAGTATTTGATCATTGCCTGAGTCGTCCAGGGTTGAATTAGATAAGAATAGGAGGCCAAAGAGATTATTAGCCTTTTCAGTTGGAGTGTTAGCAAAAGAGCAATCAGAGCGAATAAGAGGAGGTAAGGAAGTTTTAGAGAAGTTATTTGAGATGTTTTTTGGCAAGAGGCCAGAAAGATTTATCAGTACATATATTTATATATATATATATATATATATATATATATATATATATATATATATATATATATATATATATATATATATATATATATATATATATATATATATTTTATTTTATTTCTCCTCTGGTGGGCAAAGGCCAAAGGCCTACCAATGTTCCACCAGAGTTGGGAGGAAAGTCGGAAACATGGTCAAATTAAAGGCCGACATGACCTGATACACGGCGTTTAAAGGTGCATAAGTCATAGGAAGTTGGGAAAATAGATGAAGGAAGTGTGTTCCAGACTTTACCAGTAGAGTACATGTAAGATTGAGCATAGCGGTTAAGTCTGGGGTCAGAGAGTTGGACAGAGAAAGGATGAGACTGTGTAGAAAGTCGAGTCGCACGAGCCCTTCTCAGTGGAGGAGGTATGCGACGAGAGAGTTCAGAAGAGCAGTGTCCATTGTAATAGCGATAGTATAGAGAGAGTGACGCAACATTTCGACGGGCAGAAAGAGATTGGAGTGAATTAGTGAGAGCAGGAGAATTGATAAGGCGAAAAGCTCTAGACTCCACCTTTTCCAGGAGAGGTGTGTGTGTGGAACCACCCCAGATGTGTGACGCATACTCCATACAGGGACGAACAACACCCCTATACAGAGCAAGCAACTGGGGTGGTGTGAAGAAATATTGAAGGCGCCTCAGAACACCCAACCTCTTAGAAGCTTGTTTAGAAAGAGAGGTAATGTGATCTTTCCAAGAAAGATCACGAGAAAAAGAAACACCGAGAATATTAAGGAGAGATGAAGGTTTGAGTTGCGTGTTTTCGAAGAAGATATCGTAGTTGTGTGGAAGATTGTGTCGAGTAGAGAGATGGAGGAATTGAGTTTTTGAGGCATTGAAAACAACCATGTTTTCTCTGCCCCAATTTGAAATGAGAGATAGATCAGAGGTTAGTTGCTCCAAGGCCACCCTCCTTGCCTCTATTAACTGTTGCTGGGAGGGGCGTCTTTCAAAAGGAAAAGAGTAATGAAGGGTGGAGTCATCAGCATAGGAGTGGATAGGAGATGAAGTAATAGAGAGAAGGTCATTAATGAAAAGCAGAAAAAGTGTTGGGGATAGGACAGATCCTTGAGGAACACCACTATTAATAGATTTATAGGATGAACGGTGGCCGTCTACAACAGCTGCTATAGAACGACCGGAAAGGAAATCAGAGAGAAGGTCACAGAGAGAAGGATAGATTCCGAAAGAGGGAAGTTTAGGAAATCAAAGCTTTGTGCCAGACTCTATCGAAAGCTTTCGATATGTCCAGCGCCACAGCAAAAGATTCACCGAAATGCCGAAGAGCGGAGGACCAAGAGTCAGAGAGAAGGGAAAGAAGATCACCAGTAGAGCGTTTCTTTCGAAAGCCATACTGGCGATCTGAGATAAGATTAGAAGAATTGAGATGTTTCCAAATCTTCCTGTTAAGGATAGATTCGAAAACTTTAGAAAGAACGGAGGTTAAAGAAATTGGACGATAGTTAGAGGGCTGAGAGGGGTCCCCCTTCTTCGGCACAGGCTGAATGAGCGCACGTTTCCAGCAAGAAGGGAAGGTTGAAGTAGAAAGACATAGACGAAATAGTTTACCAAGGCAGGGTGCAAGCTCGGAAGCACAAGTTTTGAGAACCACAGGAGGAATACCATCAGGACCGTACGCCTTCTTAGTGTTAAGCTCAGAGAGAGCAGAAGTGACGTCTTTAGAAGAAATTACAATTTTAGGCATAAATGAGTTAGAGGGGGTTGAAGGAGTAGGAACAGCTCCGGAATCGTCTAAGGTTGAATTTAAGGCAAAAGTTTGAGCAAAGAGTTCAGCTTTAGAGGAAGGCAAAACGGCAGTTGAACCGTCAGAAGATACTAGAGGAGGGAAAGAGGAAGAAGCAAAGTTAGAGTTGACATTTTTTGCAAAATGCCAGAAAGGGCGAGAGGAAGAGGAGCCAGAAAGATTATTGCATTTGCGACGGAGAAAAGAGTTTTTAGTATCTCGAAGAATAGATTTTGCACGATTCCGGGATGAAATATAAGTTGCATGAGATTCTGGAGTTTGAAGACGACGGTAGTCCCTGAAGGCAGCATCCCTGCGGCGGATAGCACGAGAACAAGCAGAGTTAAACCAAGGTTTATTAGGTTTAGTTGGAAGGGAAAGAATATGGAATGTACGCCTCCATGCCAGAGAGAATCACCTCAGTTATGCGCTCTGCACACTCCGAGGGACCCCTCCCACGGAAACAGTAATCATTCCATGGAAAATCAGAAAAGTACGACCGCAAGTCAGGCCAGTTAGTGGCACCGAAATGCCAGAAACGTCTCCTCGCCGAGGGCGGGGGCCGTTCTTGCGGAAGACTTGAAGAGACAGGACAAGATACGGAGATAAGAAGATGATCGGATGAACCCAGAGGAGGAAAGAGTTTAACAGTATAAGGAGAAGGATTAGAAGTTAGAAAAAGGTCTAGAATGTTGGGTTCATCACCAAGACGGTCAGGGATACGGGTAGGGAGTTGCACCAACTGCTCAAGGTTGTTCTGGATAGAAAATTGGAAGGCGAGTTCACCAGCTGGATCTTGAGAACTAGATGAAAGCCATTGGCGGTGGTGAACATTGAAATCACCTAAAATGATGATTTCAGAGAAAGGAGAAGAAGAAAGAATGTGTTCTATTTTGGAGTTAAGATATATATATATATATATATATATATATATATATATATATATATATATATATATATATATATATATATATATATATATATATATATATATATATATATATATATATATATATATATATATATAATTCGTTTCAATTTTTTTATAAAGAAATTAATTCGTCAGAAAAATATATGGAAAAGGAGAATTGGACTTTTCAACTTTTTGAAGAATGCGACATTTTTTCTCAGTTGAATGATAAAATTGTTTCTGAGGAAAGTGTAACCAGTGAAGTTATTGTCTTCCAGCCAGGTTTGTGGTTACTTTATTTAAATTGTCATCGTACTTTTATAAGTCAATAAAGAAAATATTATTATTGCGATTAATTTTCTACCTTGCATTACTATCGCCGTAGTGGTCCTAGAAATATGCCTATGCAAATCGAGAAAAAAGTTAACTGTAAAGATCATCAAATGGCTACCAATTAATTTACATATATTGTTTAATATATATTTTCATAAGTCTTTGGTTCTTTATACTAATATTTATAAAAATATTTCAGAGAAGCAAATTCCCTCATTTAAAAATGATAACACAAGTGCTGTGCTAAGAACCCAAGAAAGTTTCATCAGTGAAAACCCTCAAGAAATGAGAGAGACATCCCAATCATTTAAAAAACCGATAGTGAGACAAACATTATATATTTATATATATATATATATATATATATATATATATATATATATATATATATATATATATATATATATATATATATATATATATATATATATATATATATATATATATATATATATATATATATATACAAGTGATTGATAAAATTTAAGATAAGTTTTTAGGGAAAATTTTGTTTTAAACAGAAATAGTTTTTAAGTTATATAGTTCCATAATTGATTTTAACGTTTTAATATTTGTTTTTAACATAAGTATTATTTAGGTTTTTATTTTGTTTTGTTTGTCTCTTTGTTTGTCTGACCGTTTGCCCGTGTGATTGTTTGTGTTTGTGTTTTTAACGTTTTAATATTTGTTTTTAACATAAGCATTTTCAGTTTTTATTTTGTTTTGTTTGTCTCTTCGTTAGTCTGTCTATTTGCTCGTGTGATTGTTTGTGTTTGTCAGTTTGCTAGATTGGCTGTTTGTTTGTCTGTTTTGAACGCAAGTGTTTGTGAAGAATGGCTGGTGTGCGCAGACGTGGGTTCTCTGTACACTTCACCAACATCCGTGGCTTACGCTCTAACTTAGCTTCTGTGGAATACCATCTCTAATTCTCATCCTTAACCTTTTTACTCTTGTCTGAGACCCAGATATCAAAGAATTCCTCTCCTAACTTTTTTAATATATCTAACTATAACTTATTTCATAATTTCCGTTCTAAGGGTGGAGTTTGTGCCTATGTTAACACCAACACTCCGGTAACACGTCTTGTGAATCTTGAATCTCCTAACTTCGATGTTCTGTGGCTTAAAATCTTTCTTCCTACCACTTCAATAATCTTGTGCTTCTGCTACTGTTCTCCTAATAGAACAGATTTTTCTACCTTTTTTGAGTACCTAACTACTTCTCACGAGACTGTTACATCTTCGCATCCAAATACTGAGGTCCTCTATTTAGGGGATTTCAACGTACACAACACTGAATGGCTAGGTCCCTCTCATACCGATTCAGGGGGAGAGGAGGCCGAATCATTCAGAATTCTCAACGATCTGGAGCAACTGATTAAAGAACCAACACACATTCCAGATCGTCCCAACCAATTCTTGAACACTCTTGATTTATGCTTCACTACTTGTCCTTCTCTCTATAAATATGCTATCTTCGCACCTATTGGTAACTCCGACCACAATCTAATTTGTCTTAATTTTCATGCTTTCTCTCCAACTGCTCCACCCTGCCCTAAGCGTATCTTCTGGCACTTTGATCGGGCTGACTGGGGGGCTTTGCGTTGCTTCTACGCTAACTATTCCTGGAGTGACTGCTTTGTCTCTGGAGACGCTTCGGTCTCTGCCGATAAGGTGGGGGCCGTAATCGTTGATGGGATGAGCAGGTTCATTCCTTCTTCAACTAAATCCTTCTCTCCTCAAAATCCATGGTTCAATCGTGCTTGTTCTCGTGCCATTCAGGCTAGAGACATTGCGTATCGACAGTGGAAAAATTCTCCTTCTCCTATCACTCTTGCTAATTTTCATTCAGATCGGAATCGTTGCAGGGATATTCTTCGACGAGCAAAGCAGACTTTCACCAAACGAAGGTGTGCTGAGCTCCTAAATTCTCCTACTGAAAAATCTTTCTGGCCTCTTGCCAAAAACATCTCCAACAATTTCTGTAAATCTTCCTTTCCTCCTCTTATTCGCTCTGATGGTTCTGTTGCTAACTCTAAAACTGAAAAGGCTAATCTCTTCGGCCTCCTATTCTCCTCTAATTCTACCCTGGACGACTCCGGCAATCCTCCTACTTCTTCTCTCTCAGAGGTCCCATGCCTTTGCCTGTGATTTCATTTGACCAGGTGCATGGGCTTCTGAAGTCTATGAACGTTAGGAAGGCAAGCGGCCCGGATGGCATTCCTCCCCGAGTTTTAAGGGAGTGTGCCTCTGAGCTGGCTCCGTCCCTCGTTCAACTTTTCTCTCTATGCCTCAATACTAGTACTTTCCCTCAGTGTTGGAAGCGCGCAATAGTCCAACCTATCCCGAAGAAAGGTAGCCGCTCTGATCCTTCCAACTATCGCCCTATAGCTCTCACTTGTATTCTGTCTAAGGTCTTTGAAACCCTTCTTAACTCTCACTTCTTAGATCATCTGGAATCTCATTCCCTTCTTTCTGATCATCAGTATGGCTTTCGGCGTTCGAGGTCTACTGGTGATATACTTTCCTATCTCACAGATCTATGGTCTTCTGCCCTTAGGGACCATGGGGAGACTTGCGTGGTGGCGCTTGACATATCTAAGGCGTTTGACCGGGTATGGCATGCGTCACTGCTTTCCAAGCTCCTATGGGTTTCCTCCTTCTCTTTGCTTACTTATGTCTAGTTTTCTTTCTAATCGTTCCATTTCGGCTGTTGTTGATGGAGCGACTTCTTCCTTTCCTGTCAATAGTGGTGTTCCTCAGGGTTCTGTCTTGTCTCCTACTCTATTCTTACTTTTCATTAATGATCTTCTCAGCTGTTCATCTAACCCTATACATTCATATGCCGATGACTCAACCCTCCATTCTTCTACTCATTTCAAATCTGCTCCTTCCTTTGCATCTAGAGTTGCTTCTCGTCTACATCTTTCCGATTCCATTCTTGCAGATCTGGATAGAATTTCCCAGTGGGGTCGTCTCAACCTTGTGAAATTCAACTCTTTAAAAACTCAACTTCTAGAAATCTCTCTCTCAAAGACACCTAACTTTTCTATTTCTTTCGATGGTTCTCCCGTCTCTCCTGTTGACAATATAAACATCCTTGGCCTTCACATAAATAAAAAAATGCCTTGGAAACCTCATATCACAATGGTTGCTAGGGCGACCTCAAAGAAGCTGGGAGTTCTGTTTAGACTGCGAGAATTTTTTTCTTCCTCGCAGTTACTCCAATTATACAAGGGTCTCATCCGCCCTTGTATGGAGTACTGCTCTCATATCTGGGGTGGCTCAGGTTTCACCCGTCTTTTGGATAGGGTTGAGTCAAAGGCTAAAAGACTTATAAACTGTTCCACTCTTTCTAATTCTCTTGATTCTTTATCTTTGCGACGTGATGTTGGTGCCTTGTCACTTTTCTATAGGTACTACAGTGGCAAATGCTCGAGGGAACTATCCACCCGTGTACCTCCACCTTTACGGCTTCCTCGCAGCACAAGGGGTGCAATGTCCGCGCATCAATTTTGCGTGGACATAGGCAACTCCAGACTTGTTCGCTGTGGTGCCTCTTTCTTTCCTGCTACCTCTGTCTTGTGGAACTCTCTTCCATCTTCTGTATTTCCCTCTGCATTTAATCTCAATTTCTTTAAAGCTCGCGTCTGCGCCCACCTGAGAAATTTGCGTTAGGTGGGTACTGTAGGGGTGGTTTTTATTTTCTGGATTTTGTACTCTATTTACTTTCATTTTTATTCTTTTAACACCCCCTCCTTGAATAGGGCTTTGCCCGTGAGTGGTGGTGATGTGTAAAAAATATATATATATATATATATATATATATATATATATATATATATATATATATATATATATATATATATATATATATATATATATATATATATATATTAAATATGTTAATGTGACTTATTATATGCCGAATACGTAGCAAAATCTTTTATTTTTTAATTAATAATGGTATTCAATTTTCACTCTACCATTCACTATCTTTTCTTTTATTGTGTCTAAAAATCTTTTACACATTGAAAAAGTTCCCTTGGAAGCATAACGAATTTTTCTTTAAAATATGACTCTTTGCAATCTACTCAATATTCTTCGTTTTCTCATTATTTTTTATGCTTTTTAATTACTTTTGTTTTTTGTTTTAAAACATTTAAGTTTAGTTTTTTTTTAGACTTTTATAAACATTCAAATACTGTTTAATTTTCTTCTTTTTGTCAAGCTTAAATTATCGTTTATGAGGTGATAGGCAATTAATTTTTATTTTAGTTTGGTAATATATGTTTTTAGCTATTTATTTTGTTCATTCTCATATTCTGAATTTATATTTAAGTTTCCATAATTAAAGAATGAGAATGTTTGTCAAACTAATTCTTGGTTTGATAATTCATAAACCGTTACCTATATTATAATGATATGAGTAATTTTACCAAACTTTGTCATATTTGTGTGATTATTTATCATAATTTCAGAAAAAGATGCAGAAGTGAAAGAAGTTGTTGTCATCAAAGTTTCGACAGGGAACTTAAAACAACCAAATCTTCAAATTTCACAATTACCCTTCGAAAATAATGCAATTTCTATTGGTGAGCAAAGTTTTTTTTTAAAAATGTTTAGAAAAAGTAAACTGGTTCCTTTCCCAGCTTTGCTTAGAAAATCTATGTTTGGAGAAATTATGCGTGTTTTTCAGTTGGGAGAAACTGTTATTGAGAATTACGCTGTCACATTTAAAGATAATATAAGATAATCATAATTATGTTAACGCAGTTGAAAGTCGAAGGTTTAAAGAAAGAGTAGTAATTATATATATAATTGGGAGAGCATACGCCCCTCTCTCTAGTTACTCTAATGGTAGTAATTGTTTATTATAATTTCAGAGAGTTATGAAGAAACGCAAGAAATTCATAAAAACAAGAAATCAAGTGTTCCAACACTCGGGTCAAATAAAGATAAGGATGCTTTAGAAAATGTAAGTTTCTTTTTGACTCAACTTCAATTGAATTGGAACCTTCATTTCGCAGAGGCACAGAATTATGTTGATAATCGAGTGTATGATCTAATCAAACCCGAAAAACAACCGACTGATAAGGAAGTTACTATAGTGGATGATTTCATAGACAAAAAACTGAAATATCTAGAAACGAGTCAGTGGACGGTTAATGATTTTCTTTGGGCAAAAAGAGCAGTCATTTGCAAGAAAACATTTTGGAATGCCCGTAGAGTGAATGAAGTTGCAAGTTTAACTTCGGAAAAATGGGAAGATGCTTTAAACAATAAATGGATGCCAAATGATTTATTAAAAATGAACGATAAGAAAGCAAAACTTCTTCTAAAGTCATATAAATTAGCTTGGGTGCGAGGAAAGGGGAATTCTCGTGTTCCCATTTTAACTTCCAAAAACATGTATTCTATCTATTATAGCATTGCAAGATAAAGAGATTAGGACAAGAGTAGGAATTAATCCTGGTAATGTATTTTGTTTTCCACATACACAAAATTCTGAAGCACATGCAGATGGGAGTAGCGACATAAAATATATTTGTTCAAAAGCTAGCCTCCCTCATACTATTAATTCCACGAAGATGCGTCATCGCCTTTCTACGATCTTTGCCAATAAGATGCCCAAAAGTCACTTGGATGCATTTTTTCGACATATGGGACATTCGGAGGAAATGAGCAAGAAAAGATACCAGGCTCCACCATCAACTCAAGAGATATTGCTTGTTGGAGGGGATTAACATAATAACAAAAAGAAAAAGAATTAGAATGTCAGCAGTTAAGCAAAATAGTGAGAAACATGGTGGGTGTGAATAAAAATATATAGCTATTTTAAGATTGGTATTAGGATTAGGATCAAGGAGGAGATAAAGGGAAAAAGGAAATTATATATATATATATATATATATATATA
Organism: Armadillidium nasatum; assembly: GCA_009176605.1. Lineage (NCBI taxonomy): Eukaryota > Metazoa > Arthropoda > Malacostraca > Isopoda > Armadillidiidae > Armadillidium > Armadillidium nasatum. Next base: position 13,619 of record SEYY01003587.1, read on the forward strand.
TATATATATATATATATATATATATATATATATATATATATATATATATATATATATATATATATATATATATATATATATATATATATATATATATATATATATATATATATATATATATATATATATATATATATACTTTCATTATTTGTTCTTTTGTTTTCGTTTTTATTTGTAGTTTTATTTTTAACTACCTATGTGTTTTCTACTGTCACTCTATATTTGTAATCTGCACTGTATTTCTTATCATTGTTATTATAATTATTATTATTATTATTATTATTATTATTATTATTATTATTATTATTATTATTATTTCTTTTATCATTTTTATTTTATTGCTATTCTTATTGTTTTCATTATTACTAACGTTTATTTTTATATTCACTCTCTTTTTCCCTTTTATTTTAATTTTCTTTCATCTTCATTTCCATTTTATTTATTTTTTTACTTTTATTTTCCCCCTCATTTTTATTTATACTTACATTTCTACTTTCAGTTATATTCTCATTTTCTTTTCCACTTTCATTCTTAATTTCGTCTTTACCTTAATTTTCATTTCCACTTCCATTTTTATTTTCATATTTTTCATTTTCACTTTCATTTTTACGTTTAGTTGCATTTTTATTTTCACCTTTATTTTCATTATCACTTTTAATTTTATTATTGCTGTTATTAGGCTTGTTTATTGTGTGTTAATTTTTATTTTTATTTCTATTTTTTTCATTTTTGTCATTTTTATAATCACTTTTATTATTTATTATTTTATTATGGTCGTTTTCCTTATTATCATTGCTATTTCGTTTATTATATTTGCTTTATTTTTATATTTATTATTTATCTCAGTCTTATTATTTTTATTTTTGTTTCAGTTGTGATTATTATTATTGTCATTATTGTTATCATTATTTTTTATTATTATTATTATTATATTATTATTATTATTATTATTATCGGTATTATTATTGTTATTATTATTATTGTTTTACTATTTTTTAATTTTTTTATTTTTGTTCATCTTTTATTATCGGTATTATTTTTAATCGTCCATTTCTAATTTGAATTTTTTAATTTTTAGTTTTTATTCTGCTAATTATAGGTATATGAATGTGCTTTTATGTTTTTTGCTTCTTTTTTTCATCAAGTAACCAACCTTTTTAATTTTTCCTGTCACTTAATTCATGTGATTTCAAATCTATTCTGTCGTTAGAATGTTCTCATGAATTGTGGTGTGTCTTGACTTAATAATTTTTTCCTTTGTGAAATTTTTTAATTTTATAAGTTTGTGGATTAATTTTTTTTTTTTTTTTAATTTCATTTTAGCTGAAAATGAATTCCTGGGATTCGAAACGTTCAAATAAAATATGTTCACCTTTGCATTGGCCTTAATTTTCATCATTAGAATTAGATTTCCTAGAAATAAATCACTAGCTCATATATATATATATATATATATATATATATATATATATATATATATATATATATATATATATATATATATATATATATATATATATATATATATATATATATATATATATATATATATATATATATATATATATATATACTCTTGGGTACTCTCTAAAATAGGATGTTATCTTAATGTGTTAGAATAATAAAATAGAAGAAAAATTGGAAGAAATTTATATATATATATATATATATATATATATATATATATATATATATATATATATATATATATATATATATATATATATATATATATATATATATATATATATATATATATATATACAATAGATTTACATTGGTCAACAAATGAAAAGTAAATTTTCGGAACTTAAACTCAAGCAGGTGTTTTAATGCTGATTCTGAATTTCAAATTAGTTTCTCTCTATCACCTTCACATTTCTTGTTACGACCCTTCAAAAAAAAAATTAAAGTGTTTGTAATTTTAAGATCTTTGTTATATAAGTTTTGACAATATAATGAATATGATAGCATTTTGCGTTTATTTGATCTAAATAATTAAGAATTAAAATAATATATTAAATACATATATTCATATTTTCAAAGGTAAATATTTTTGTTCCTGGATTTTGTTAAATTTTTGTTTATCTTTTACTTTTTTATATTTACTTTTTTCTTCTATGTACTGATAATTCTCTTTTTAAGAATCAGTAGTAGTAACTCATCCGACATTAATTTCATCTGCCTTGATAATACTAACTATTTGTAATATATCCTAATGCAACTGTTCTTCATGTTCGTCGCTTACGGCACTCAAATTTGTAAGGAATAAAAATTCAGTGACATGCTGCAGTCTAACTTTCTGTAGCTTATTAACAGTTTTTCAATGAACAGATAGCTATATTCAACTCATTTGTAGCCAAGAAACCTTTTAAGCAACTTTTTTGAATGATTTCCAAGGTGCTAGTTCCTTAAGATTTAATTTGATCTCAAAAATATTATGACGTTGTATTATTTTGATTTGATTTAGATAACTGTTTCCTCTTTAAGTTTAGATTATCTTAATCGTGGGAGAATCTGAGATAAATATTTAAAGCCCTTCACACATTTATCAAATGCTTTCACAAAATTCTTCAAAAGCCATAGCATAAAAAAAATTTGGAAAGGCTCAAAAAGGGGGTATGTTTTTAATATTTTGCTGTCCTGGAGTTAAATTAATGTTGCTTATTGACACGACTGTTTAATAAACACTAAACGATGCAGCAGATTTTGAAAAGTCCCATTAAAGAAAGAGAAGCCCATTAACTTTTACGTCACCACAGATTCACCTTAAGTATTCGTTATACATCATAGCTATCAAAACTTATTACGTAGTTTCAAAGGTTTTCTTCATTCTTACTGTATGATCTACCAGTTTGAAGATAAGCTTATTTGAATAATGCAACAACGCTACCATTAAGCATGCTTTGGATTAGTCTACTACAAAAATCAAGCATTAAGAATATGCGTAATGCTCAACTCGGACATCAGTCAGTTAATAAAAAGTTTATTTATGAAATTAAGTAAGCAAACTTATCTAATAATTGATTTTTCTTCCTTGACGGGGTAAATTTTTATCAGAGTAGCAGTATTCAAGTATTTCATGTGTATTAAATTGTCTACTAAAATGAAAACTAAGCCAGGAATATTTACTCATTTGGGCAAATTTATTGAAATTAGTTAATACGTCTACCTTTTTGAACTACCATCTATGTGAGATGTCCTGTAATCTAGATTATTCCTAAGAAAACAAAGTGTTGAGTAGGTTACAAGCTATCAAGCACGCAGTTTTGTAAAGGACATTTATGCCAAAGTGATTGAGAAGTTGGAGTTTGCAAACAATGACTATGCAGTTTATGTCATAAATTCAAGAAATACAATCTTAAAGAAGACTTATGATAGCTAGGAGAAAGTTCTTGACAAGGATTTTGACATCCATAACTGCAAGTGTGAAAGTGTTAAAAAAATGAATAATACTGAAGACAGAAAGGATAGAAGTTATAGAATATTCATTAGAATTCCGAAGTACACGTTCTATTTCAAATAAAATGCAGAGCAACAAAATGAAATAATATCAGGCATGTAGTTGGCTTACGTGCCACACTGTCATAACCACTATGGCTTTTATAGATGTTGTCTTAATTACTGGATAGTCAGAGCACAACTAAAATTATGTTAAAAATTTATAATTCAGATCGATGTTTACCAAAAGCATCGAAGCGGAGCATTACTCTGTATATAGCTAACCAGATGGAAGAAATCTGTATCAAATCACCATAATGTTTTCTGGGAAAGGGGCGAGGTATCATAAGATTGGAAAGACCCGTGTATTGTAGCAACTTTTTTTTCACAGAACGCCACCACTCACGGGCAGAGCCCTTTCCAAGGAGGAGGCACACACATAGGGAGAAAACTCGTTTAACCACACACACACACCTAACGCACAACCCTCAGGTGGACGGATGGAAGCCTTGAAAAGTGGAAGATTAAATACAGGGGGAAAATAGATGATGGTAGAGAGTTCCACAGAATAGAGGTGGCTGGAAAGAAGGAGATACCACAACGGGCTAGCCTGGTGTTTCCTACGTCCACACAAAATTGGTGCGAAAGCAGAGCACCCTTTGTGCAACGAGGACGATGCAACGGTGGAGGAATGCGAGAGGCCAATTCCCTCGAGCACCTGACATTGTAGTACCTATTGAAAAGAGATAGCGCGCCAACGTCACGTCGCAGAGATAGAGGGTCAAGAGTGTTTGAAAGTAGAGGACAGTTTATTAATCTTTTAGCTTTTGACTCAACCCTATCCAGAAGAGAGGAGGAGCCAGGATCCCCCCCAAAATATGAGAACAGTACTCCATAGAAGGGCGAACAAGACCCTTATATATATATATATATATGGAGCAACTGCTCAGAAGGTAAAAATTCTCGCAATCTGATCAGAACTCCCAGCTTCTTAGAGGCCGCTTTAGCAACCACTGTGATATGGGGTTTCCAAGACAGTTTGTTGTTTATGTTTAGAACAAGAATGTTAATGTTATTTGCAGGTGAGACGGGAGAGCCATCGAAAAGGATAGGAAAGTTAGGAGGTGTTTTTAGAGGGAGATGTGAAGAAGTTGAGTTTTTTAAGAGTTGAATTTCACAAGGTTGCTATGACTCCTCCGGGAAATCCCATTCAGATCGGCCAGAATAGAATCGGAAAGTTGAAGACGAAAAGCAACTCTAGAAGCAAACGAGGGAGCAGATTTGAAATGAGTAGAAGAATGTAGAGTTGAGTCATCAGAATAAGAGTGAACAGAGCTAGAAGTGCAGATGAGAAGATCGTTAATGAAAAGTAACAATAAAGTTGGAGATAAAACAGAACCCTGAGGAACATCATAATTGATAGAAAAGGATGAAGAGGTCGCCCCATCTACAAGTGCCAAAATGGAACGACCTGAGAGAAAACTCAAAAGAGTAAGGAAAGGGAAGGAGTAAACCCAAAGGAAGGGAGCTTGGAGAGCAGCGATGCATGCCGTACCAGGTAAACAGCCTTGGATATGTCAAGCAGCACCACACAAGACTCCCCGAAGTAACTGTGAGACAAAATGAATGCTTTAATTACAAAGAAATATGTTGGTAAAGAACATATCGAGAGTCAATTTAAAAAGCTGAGATTATTTGGAATAAATGGTTTGGGGAAGAAAAAATGTAGCTTTCGAGGATGAATAGATTAGGTATTTACCTTGAAAATTATTATTATTATTATTATTATTATTATTATTATTATTATTATTATTATTATTATTATTATTATTATTATTATTATTCGTTATTATTATTATTATTATTATTATTATTATTATTATTATTATTATTATTATTATTATTATTATTATTATTATTATTAATATTATTATTAATCGATTATAATTATTATTATTATTATTATTATTATTATTATTATTATTATTATTATTATTATTATTATTATTATTATTATTATTATTATTATTATTTTCAATAATGAAGGATTCCAATTTAGATAAAATTTTAAATATATTTCTGTAAAATCTCACATTTTAAAAATATCTGGCAACGAAATACTAAACCACGCCCATATTTTAATTTTTTTTTAAAGACTGTATACATATATATGTTCTCACTGGAACGAAAATTAACATTTTAAATAGTGAAAAACAAGCTATAGAAGAAGTAATTGAAAGTTTTTTAATAGCATCCTAATAAAATCCCCTTAGCTCGATTTTTTGAGATATATAATTTTAAAATAAAATTTATAATTAACGAGATAATTAGCCTTTAAATTTAAGTGAACTGACCTCTTTGTATCAAATTAAATACGTAAGTCCTTATAAATCAGATTTTTATTAAGAGTTTCTTTTGTGATGAAAAAAGTAATTTTGAAGGGTGAAAAGTAGGAGTTGACGATTTAAACATCATCAGATGGTGAAATGAAGTAATTGAATCCACTACTTACAAATATCAGGTAAGTATTAAATATAGGAGATGAGTGAAATCAACAGGTGGACCCTGCGGTCCACTTAGCCGAAAGTTGGTCCTTCAAAAGCTCCATTTAAATGAAAAAGGTCCTATTAAACCTCTAATTTTATTTATATATATATATATATATATATATATATATATATATAATCTTAACTAATATTTTGTAAAGTTTAATACGTAAAATAATATTTTAATACATTTATCGAACATGTCCTCTCTTTGATTTTCCATTTTTTCCTTTTTGTATTTTCTCTCTCCATTTCTAATTTGACTCTCTCTCTCTCTCTCTCTCTCTCTCTCTCTCTCTCTCTCTCTCTCTCTCTCTCTCTCTCTCTCTCTCTCTCTCTCTTTTATTCAAAAGTAAATTTTTCCAAATTTTCATATCTTTAAGACCCATTTCTCCGCTTCCTTTCTTTCTTTTAATTTTTTTGCATAAGTAAAGCAATTCTCTTGGCAAATCAACAATGTAAATTAATCCTTCAATGCTCCTCGACATCACGAAACTATTTTTCATTTCATTTTCAAGAGAAAATCTCGAGAGAATCAAGAAATAACTTCTATTTTGGCTTTAAAGAATTTTTCAAGAATGACAACATGGCAGACCTCAGCCTTCCTTTTCGAATATATTCAAAACTCATTCTCATCAATTCATATATATATATATATAGGCAAAAAGAACACTATAGCCGTGTTTTGTTTTATACAATTAAAACCCAATGACGTTTTTGTCCTACTTCCTGATTATGTTGATCCACTTGTAATTTTGACGGAATTAAATAACTGTGTTCCACAAATAAAATTTACTTTTGAACCTGAACAGAACAATAGTCTCCCATTTTTGGATGTCTTGTTGACTAGGAAAGTTTCCATTGATAATAGTTCTGAAAATTTTGTTTTTAATGTTTATAGGAAGGACACACATATTGACAGTTATGTACATTGGTTTTCATGCCATGAAAAACATGTAAAATTAGGTATATTAAAAGGTTTCTTTTTGAGAGCACATAGACTTTGCAGCCCTATATTTTTGAATGAAGAAATTACTCATATTAAAACAGTTTTTAAGAATTTAGGTTATCCATCTCAATTTATTAAACAAGGCATTATCGTCCACCAAAAGAAAATTACGGGATTTAGATGTACAAAGAGTGAGTTGACCTCTACCTTTGATGGGATGTTGTAAATATAGACAGAAATGAAAATATAATTGGTGATAATGCTAGAGATGTAGTTTTTAACCGTCCAAAAAAATTTGATATTAAAAATAAATGTATTTTAAGTGTTCCTATCGAAACCGAAAATTTAAAGAATTTTATACCAGAAGAATTTTTAATTGTTTCAAGTGTCCCAAACAATATAAAGAATTTCTTTCATAAACAAAAAATTTTTAAACCAATAGATGAAAAAAATTCAGGTGTGTATCGTATCCCTTGTAGGGATTGTGAAAGTGTTTACATTGGAGAAACATCGGATTTCGTAAGAAGAAAATACCAGCACAATTATGCACTTCGTATTGGAGATGTGAACTCTGCCTTGCATAAACATCGAGTTCTTAAGAATCACAGAATTGGAATGGATGATATGAAATTATTGTTGAACGAGGACAATGTTAATAAAAGACAATTTGTTGAATCCTTTTTTATTAAAAATGTTAACAATTTTAATATTCATGTTAATAATAATAATAATTTTTTACTTGATGATTTTACTAATAATATCGTTAAAAAGTTTTCAAAATTTTCAATTTTTATTAAGAATCTTAACAACTTCATTTAATTAACCAACTAACTTTTAGGATTTTTATACCCACCTTTTTAATTTTTTAGTATTAAACTTGAGCCTGAAAGAGGAAGGACGGTTGTTCCTTCGAAAGCCTCGCTCTTTTTTAAAAATTTGTGTTTTAATTTTCCTGTGGGGTTTTAATTGTATATATATATATATATATATATATATATATATATATATATATATATATATATATATATATATATATATATATATATATATATATATATATATATATATATATATATATATATATCCCGACACAATGTATATTTAAAATTCCATTTATTGGCCTCCTTATTGTAAAACTTATAAGTCTGTTAAGCCGTTCATTACAGAGAACGTTTCCATCAGTCCTGCTTATTTTTTGTCCAAACTAATAATGTAAAATTTTCAAATGTTTTTTAAACTAGATGTGATTCCCCATGAATTGAGATCCTTTACTATATACATGCATACAAGTAGTATACATAGCGCTTTTGACAGATGCCAGATTCTGTCGAAAAGTAGCTAAATCTGGCAACCTGTCCCACCTCACGTTGTTTTGTGAGATGATTTGCTACGGGTTCATACTCTTTTCTGATCCCTCGGGAATTGTTAAAAGTTAGGGTGAGGGTTTGTGTGCTTAATGGGGGAGGGACACCCCTTTATTAGGGGTTTGTTGGCATAGCCAGCATCCCCGAATTTTTTCATGATCCGCTTTGATCATTTTTTGTCATTAGGCATTCTCTTTCTTGACAAGTTTGAGAAAGGTCGCGTGACCTTGTGTTCGCCCCGCCCCTTTTAGCCTTAGGGTATTTTGAAAGATACGAAATTTCCTTTTATTTTCGGATTATTTTCATAATACAACATGCGTTCATTCAAATTAGTACTATAGAGAGGGTACCGAAGACCTAAAATTTTAATATTATTATTATTATTATTATTATTATTATTATTATTATTATTATTATTATTATTATTATTATTATTATTATTATTATTATTATTATTATTATTATTATTATTATTATTATTATTATTATTATTTATATTATTATATTATTTATTATTATATATATATATATATATATATATATATATATATATATATATATATATATATATATATATATATATATATTATATATATATATATATATGCAAATGCAAGATTCTATCGAAAGTAGCTAAATCTGACAATTTGTACAACCTCGCATTGTTTTTGCTTTGAGTTCATACTTTTTTTCTGGCATCTAATGGTATGTTGATGATCAATGGAGGTTTATATAAGTAATTGATGAGTATGCACCCTTAAATAGGGGTTTGGTGGCGTATCTGGGGGTCCCAGAATTTGTTTTATCCGCGATGAGTATTTTTATTTTATTTCATGAAGGAAATTGGAGCTTCCTTGGTGTAGAAGGGGGGCCGGAGCCCTCCTGATCCTTCCAGGAGGGGAGCGGAGCCCTCTCTGTTCTTTCCTGGATGGATGGAAAACGGAGCTTCCTTGGTGTTGAAGGTGGGTCGGAGTCCCCCTCTGGTTCAAAACGGAGCTTCCTTGTTTGGAGGAGGACGGAGTCCCCCTTGGTTCTTTCCTGGATGGATTAGGAAAAACCGGAGTTTTGGTTTTCTAAGAGGTCGGAGACCTCTCCTGTTCTTTCTTTTGAGACTTTCTTTGACGTGTATGAAGCCACAAGACATTGCAACCCTTTTCGTCTGTTCGTGCTTTTGAATGCCGGGAAGCACAATAAATGTTAAGACAATATTTTGTCATAGATTTTAACCAAACTATAGTTTATTGCTAATATACCTTATATATCTTTGTTGTTTTTTTTATATATATATATCATATTAAAGATTCAATATTTAACCTTATATTTCAAGCAGCAAGCGCAGGTTCCAACATAAACCAGTTAAAATGTAATAGTTTGTTATTTTAAGCCTGATGGTTATATGAATATATGTGGCAGAAGCTGCATTACCTTAACTTATGTTCAAACAATTTGATAGAATAAAAAGTTGTCGTTCTAAACTTTTTGCTGATATTATTTTTCTCTCATACATACGTAGCATGTATTTCTTTTAATTTAATAATAAAGTAATGTAATAATATAATAAAGTATTTTTTTTTTCCTTTTTTGTTTTTAAAAATATTTTTCATTCCATTTTTTATTTTATTTTTATTTAATACTTTTTCTTTTTAACAATTTATATTTATTTCAATTTCTTAATTTTATTTTTCATTTTTTCATTTTTTTATTTAAATTTTTTTTTTCTTTTTTTTTTTTTTTTTTTTTTTTTTTTTTTTATTTTCAGTTAATATTTTAAAAACTTAATGTTTATGTCTTTACGTTGTGAAATACTAAACTACGCAAAACATAAGAACTCATTCTATATATATAATCAAACACACACACACACACACACGCGAGCGCGCGTGCGCGCGCGGGCACACGCACACAGTAATAGTTATTCATATATTGGTATACACCAATATTGATGAAATAAAAAGTATATATATATATATATATATATATATATATATATATATATATATACGTGGGGTCGCCCATCACCCTACCCCACCTTCTCTCACTTCT
>SEYY01003588.1:15000-20000 GCA_009176605.1 Armadillidium nasatum
TAAATAATGCGCTATTATTATTATTATTATTATTATTATTATTATTATTATTATTATTATTATTATTATTATTATTATCTATAATTTTTGGATTGAGCACAAACACTACATAAAATGATAAAGGAAAAAGATATGGTCGACTTCCGGTTGACAAAAATAAAATATCCGCATATAGGCATATATATATATATATATATATATATATATATATATATATATATATATATATATATATATATATATATATATATATATATATATATATATATATATATATATATATATATATATATATATATATATATATATATATATATATATATATAAATATATAAAGATGGAGAAAAAGAAGAATTTATAACAGGTAAAATACTTTTTCAGAATATTAGATTTGAAAAAAAAATTTCTTAACTATGTGGTCACCACTTTTACCTGTGTGCCGTGTGTGAATCGGGTGTAGCACACTTTTTTTTTTGTAAGTTTGAGCGATAATTATAATGAAAACTATAAAATATAAAGACAAAAGACAATAATTTTAAAATTATTTTATAATATTTATAATATTTTCATTAAAAAAAAAAAAAAAAATTTTTTTTAAATTTTTCGCCCAGAAATTTGGCTCCCAACTATGCATAACGTATTCCGCATCAAAGTGCCAAAAAAAAAATATACCTCATTCAATAAGTGAAAGGGTGAGAAACCCTGGGTACTTTTAGGTGGGTGGTTTTAGGTCCGCAAACCCTGGTTTTCACATGACATCCAACGGTTTTTTTTTTTTTTTTTTTTTTTTTTTTAAAGAAATTCTTCAGTTTACAAATAAACAATTTTAAATGTAGAAGAGCCTTTTAAAAATCTAATTAATATACATATTTTCGTAATTTTATTTTGAAAATGTTAAAAAATAAAAATAAATTAATAATAATTCTTTAGATATTAATTTTTTTTTTTTTTTAAAGTGTGAAGCAACAAATATTTGAGGCAATGTTCTTTTGAAAAAAGTTTTAAAAATTGTGAATCAACAAATATTTGAGACTACGTTCTTTTAAATAAAAGATTATAATAAAAGTAATGCTATATGTTTTTAACTTGAATACTAATTATAAAATATAGGTTTGTACTTCCTTGATATCAGAATTAGTTTCTAAACACTGAAATAAGGCTGCTTAATAATAATAATAATAATAATAATAATAATAATAATAATAATAATAATAATAATAATAATAATAATAATTTCAATTTTCCGTAAATTTAATTCACAGAAAGTAAATTTCATATATTACTAAATGCAATAATTATAATATGGAATAAAATATGAAATATAATAATAATAATAATAATAATAATAATAATAATAATAATAATAATAATAATAATAATAATAATAATAATAATAATAATAATTATCATATATTTAAATAATAATAATAATGATAATAATAATAAATATTTTGGTAAATGAAATAATAATAATAATAATATTCATATATTTTAAATAATAATAATAATGATAATAATAATAATATTTGGTAATATAATAATAATAATAATAATAATAATAATAATAATAATAATAATAATAATAATAATAATAATAATAATAATGCATTATAAAAAATATTTTAAAAAAAAAAAAAAAAAAAAAAAAAAAAAAAAAAAAAAAAAAAAAAATTTTTATATTTATTTTTTTTTAAAATAATATTTACATTCATTATTATTATTTCAATGTCATCTTTAGTTTTAATATATATTTTACATTTCCCAAAAATTTTCTTCTAATTTAAATTTATTTATCTTAGTAATTCTTGAGAACAATTTACAGAGAAAGTAAAAATCATAATTATATTTATTTTCCAACCGGTTTAGATATAAAAATCAAAATTGTTTTGATTTTTAGATTTAAAAATCAAAATTGTTTTGATTTTTAGATTTAAAAATCAAAATTATTTTGATTTTTAGATTTCAAAATCAAAATTGTTTTTATTTTTAGATATAAAAATCAAAATTAATAATAATGGAACCCTTTGAACACGGGCATACATCTCATGCCAACTGATAACGTCCAATACCTTAATTACAACTCCTTTTCCCCAGAAGTATATAAACATTCGATTGTTAGAAAGCTCATATGTAGAACTTTAAAATTCTGACTGATTTTTTTATTATCTTCTCCGGTGAGCAAATTACAGAGGCCTACCAAATTCCACCGGAGTTGGAAATATCCAATCTTGATCGAAGGAGGTCAACATGTCCAGATACACGACGTTAGAAAGTATGCAAGTGAAAAGAAGTTGGGAATCATTTGATATTGAAGTTTAGAGGGTCAGAAGGAACTTAATCAACTGTAACCATCCAATCTCTACAACAGAAAAACTAATCAATAGAACCATTACGAAACTTTATAAAAATCAGGAAATTACTAGCAATAACTCTGATAAAATTATCTTTTATTTCAAAACTTCCAATGCAGTTGATTTTAATAAAGATGAAAAATGCCTACGTGGAATTATTGATGCCCATATAAAATCTACAAACAATTCAAAAATAATTGTTAAGCTATACCATAAAAGCAGACAGCTTTCTTCTCGCTTTTCTACCAAGGATACCCTTTCATCTAATCATCATGTCGCGTACCAATTTGCTTTACCCGATTCTGACTGTACGTTGACGTATTTTGGTTACACGACTAATAGATTAGTAGAGCATACCAACATCGTTTTAATCCGAGTAAAATTTAGGATCACTTCTATACTGAGCAATGGGAAAAATGTTATTTGTGATATATCAAAATCATTTAAAATTCTGAACTTCTCTTGTGAAGCGCAGAAATTAAAAATAGATGAAGCTTTTTATATCAAAAATTTCAAACCAGACATTAACATTAATTTACTGTCACTCCAAACTAAACATAAATTAATACATTTCTTAATTAATTTTATAATCTATAACCTTAATTTTTACTATATATTAGAAATAAATCATTCATCTGAAAGAATGCAAACTCTGAATGATGTTCGAAGTTTACGGACGAAAAACCGGTTAGAAAATAAATATAATTTTGCTTCTTACTTTCTCTCTAAGTTCTTCTACAGAATTATATTAAAAAAAATTAAATTGAAATTAGAAGAAATTTTTTTTTGGGAATTGGAAATGTAAAATACATATTATTATTTTATATATATTATTATATATATATTTTTATTTTCATTTTTCCGTTTCGTGAAGCTACTTAACATTATAAATTTGATTTTTTTTTTTTTAATTCAATTGAATATTTTTTTATTACTCAAATGGTAAGGAAAGAAAATATTTTATTTTGAGCCTCACTATTCATTATTTTTATTACATTTATAAAATAATTTAATCAAATTAAAACAGAATATATATATATATATATATATATATATTATATATATATATATATATATATATATATATATATATATATATATATATATATATATATATATATATATATATATATATATATATATATATATATATCTACATCTACATCCATCTCCCAGGAAGGGTTTTACACTGTCAGTGGAACCAGCATCTTTCCCCAACTGCTCTTAAAAGTTCTCCCAGAGTCCTCTAAAAGATCATGTATTTCTGCTCGTTGGTCTCAATGCCGGTCCATGAGTCTTATAGAACTCTCAGGTAGGGTTTTCACCCTTTCAGTAGGACCAGCATCGTTTTCCAGCTAACTTCTAAACAATCTCTCCAAGAGCTCTCCAGAAGATTGTGCTTCTCTGAGCTATGGTTCCCAATGCTGGTTCTAGAGTTATTACAAGCCTTTGGCAGAGAATCACAAGGCCGGGGTGGCTAGTCCTGTCGTCCTCGCTTTTTTCATATATATATATATATATATATATATATATATATATATATATATATATATATATATATATATATATATATATATATATATATATATATATATATATATATATATATATATATATATATATATATATATTGGTGAGCAAAGGTTGGAGGCCTATCAGTTTCCAACATAATATAATCCTAATAATAAATTTTCCTAAAAAATGAACAAATTAAAGGCCTACATGTTCCGATAAATGGCTTTTGAAGGTGTGCAAGTTGTAGGAAGTTGAAAAAATAAATAAAGGGAGTTTTTTCCAGAGTTTACTAGGAGATAACGTGTAAGGGGGAGGATATCGGTTAAGTCTAGTGTCAGAGAGTTGGAAAGAGACTGTAGAAAGGCATGTCGCACGAGCCATTCAAAAAGTAGAAGAGGCGTGAGACTGGAACGTTCAGAACAACTATGTCCTTTGTTGTAGAGATTGTATAAAGAGAATAACGGAACAGAATGTTAATTAGAGTGAAACAGTCGAGAGACTAAGAGACTAAAAATCATGAATTCTATCTTTTCATGGAGAGACGAGTGAATGGAACCACCCTAGATGTGTGAGCCGTAATCCATGCAGAAACAAACATCACCCCCATAAACTGGGGTTTCAGGAAGAAATTCTGAAGAAGTTTCAGGGCACCGAATACAATAGATAATCGTCTAGAAAGAAAATTTAAGTGGCTCTTCCAAGAAAGATCTTCAGAAAAAGAAATTCTGGTATATTAAGGACAGACGGAGGTTTGAGTATTGTTTTTTCGAAGACGTTGTTTGGAAGATTTTGTCGAATAGAAATTTGAAGGAACTGAATTTTTGAAGGATTGAAAACAACCATGCTTTCTCTGCCCCAATAATAAATTTTTGAAAGATCAAAGATTAATTGCTCCAGGGCTAGAGTCAATCAATTGTTGTTTGGTGGAAAATCTTTCAAAATCACAAGAATCGATAGGTGATGAAGTAATTGAGAGAAGGTCATCAATATATGAATGAATGAAAAGTAGGAAAAATAATTGTTTATTACAATGAACCACACTATTTATAGTTTTAAGGGATGAACGGTGACATTCTACAAATGCTCTACAGAAAGACCGAAAAGGAAATCAGAGAGAAGGCCACAGAATGAAGG
>SEYY01003588.1:30000-32818 GCA_009176605.1 Armadillidium nasatum
TGTTGCGCCACTTTCTCTATACTATCGCTATTACAATGAACACTGCTCCTCTGGTCTTTCTCGTCGCGTACCTCCTCCGTTGAGAAGAGCTCGTGCGACACGTCTTTCTACACAGTTTCATCCTTTCTCTGTCCAACTCTCTGATCCCAGACTTAACTTCTGTGCTCAATCTTACATGTACTTTCCTAGTAAAGTCAGGAACACACTCTCTTCATCTATTTTCCCAACTTCCTATAACGTACTCACTTTAAACGCTGTGTATCGAGACATGTCGACCTTTAATCTGACCATGGTTCCGATTTTCTCCCAAACTCTGGTGGAAATTTTAGTAATTCTCTGGCCTTTGCCAGAGGATTACATATATATATATATATATATATATATATATATATTATATATATATATATATATATATATATATATATATATATATATATATATATATATATATAATATATATATGTTTGTGTGTGTGAACGAGAATGCTCGCACGTGTAGAGAAAAAAGATTAATTTGTAGATTACTGAAACGGATATAAAGGAAAAACATCTTGATGTTGCTGTACTCAAAACATCAAATATGTTAATGAAGAACAATAAGAAATACCGAAATTGGCAAAAGAAGAAGAAGAAGAAGAAGAAGAAGAAGAAGAAGAAGAAGAAGAATAAAAAAAAAAAAATTTTCTCTCTCTCTCTCTCTCTCTCTCTCTCTCTCTCTCTCTCTCTCTCTCTCTCTCTCTCTCTCTCTCTGACTTATCTCTTGTATCTCCCTCCGTTTAAAATCCTAGTAATATATAAAGTTAATATTTTTAAATAATATAGCTAGTCTCAGCGGGAGTCCTGCCTTTTGTACAAACAGTCGCTATTGAGCTCGCTCCATTCTAAATAGATGTTCAGGGCTAATATCATCCTCGCTCGATTTCCTTGTTCAGGAATTTGGCTTATTTATTACAATTATTTAGAGTTATAAATAGCAGCTTTAATTGAAAATGACTTCTCTACATGTCAAAAATTAAAATTACAATAGACACTTTATATATATATATATATATATATATATATATATATATAATATTATATTAATATATATATATATAACTATGGTATGTAGATCACATATTACAGTAGTATAACCATCAATATCGATATTAGTGTTTAGAAGATTTCTAATGATAATAATGAGTAAATTTTGTGATGAATTTCAGCTTCAGGTACCCTTACTACAGCGAACTCTGCATGCATAGCTCTTCATATATAGTCATACATAGATACATACATGCATACATACATACCTATATAGAAAAACATATATACATATCTTTACATACATTTATGCATAGCCATACATATACAACTATTTACTCATAGTCATACAAATAGAGCCATACATACATAGCCTTACATACATAGCCATACAAACATTACAAGAATGCCTTCATTATCTGGTTTTTTTTAAAAAAGTTTTCTTTGTAATACTACCTAAAATCTCCTTAGAAAATAAAACGATTTGTAAAGTTAGATCACGAGGTAAAATTTTTTTACTTCTTTACTGCTGTTTGATCCCCTTCACGATTACATTATTAAAATTATTGGTACGTGAATCGAAAAATGAATATGTTTATAATGAATACAAGAGAAATTAAACAAAAAAATTTATTGGTGAATCTGTCGTGGACTGACGAGATAAAGTTGAATCGAGTGATGAAATATATTTACCAATGACTTTCTATGATATATATACTATGAATTACTATAAGAAAAAAGAGAAATGAAAAAGAAAAGGAATGGATAATTGCTAAATCCAACTGGAGGGGATGAACAGTACTTCAAACCAAAACGTTATCCAATTCTTTCCATGCAATTAAAAAATCATCTCCTCCAAATGCAACCGACACAATAAAAAATTTCTCAGAATTGTAACCTTACCTCATTCTTACATCATCAGATAATAACCTTTTCAGGTCAATGGCCGACTTTCCTTGTGGACTGTAGTTTGAGAATATTGGGTAAGTGAAGATTGATGAAGAAGAATCTTCAGGTAAAATAAAAAGGTGTGCTGCAGGTGGTGAAAACGAGAGTTGCTTCACATATGGAAACATTTCAAAGAGCATAAAGGGTTGCTACCTCAAATATTAATTTACATTTAATAAGTACTCTCTTTTAATGTCATTTTTTTCCTTTTCCTAACGTAATTGGACTAATATTTATAAGCTATCCAATATACTATATATATATATATATATATATATATATATATATATATATATATATATATATTATATATATATATAATATATATATAATATATATTATATATATATATATATATAAAATATATATATATATATATATATTATATATATATATATATTATATTATATATATATTATATATAATATATATATATATATATATATTATATATATATATATATAATTATATATTATATATATATATATATTCCTTCAGGTGGCTAAAGGTCAGAGATGGAAAAAAATAAAGACAGAGCCAAACTAAAGGCCGACATGTTCCGATACACGGCTTTTGAAAATGTGTAATTCATAGGGATAAAACATAAAATGGAGAGAGTTTTAGATTTAGAAGTGGAGTACATATAGGATTGAGCATAGCGGTTCAATCTGGGGTAAGAAATGGTCAGAGAAAAGATGAAAAAAACTCTGTGGAAATTAGCAACGCACGAGCCCTCGTCAATGGTGGAAGTATGCGACTGGAGAGTTTAGAAGAACTTGTAAAATAATGCATAAATAAATAAAAAAAAAACAGCGAATAAAAAATTAATAATAAAGAAATAAATGATT
>SEYY01003589.1:0-30000 GCA_009176605.1 Armadillidium nasatum
AAAACTATAAGGAGAGAGTTAGAAAGATCAGAGCGACTACTTTTCTTCGGAAGGGGCTGGAGTAATGAGAGTTTCCAACAATGAAGATAAGTACTAACATTAAGGCTTAGTGAGAAAAGTTAAAAGAGGGACGTAGCCAAATCAGAGGCACATTCCTTTAAAACTCAGGTAGGAATGCCAACAGGGCTGTTTGCCTTCCTGAAGTTAATAGATTTCAGAAACAAATGAAACTGATCAAATGTAATCAAAGGTATAGTCATAGTTCATATGAAAGAAGAAGAATTAGGAGGAGGATTGAAGGAGTCGTCCAGTGTTTATCAGAAGAAAAGAGAGGCCGAAGAGATTGTTCTTTTCAGTTGGAGTGTTAAAAACAGAACCATCACAGCTAATAAGATGAGGAAATGAAGATTTACAATAGTTTTCAGAGTGGTTTTTGGCTAGAGGCCTAAAAGATTTATCAGAAGGAGAATTTTAAAGCTCAGCACACCTTCGTTTGGTGAAAACCAGCTTTACTCGTCGAAGTATATCCCTGCAATTATTAAGAGCTGAATGGAAATTAGCAAGAGAGAAAGGATAACTAGAATTTTTCCACCCTCGATACGAGATGTCTCTAACCTGAATTGTAAGAACCATGGATTTTGAGGAGAAAAAGATTTAAATGAGAAGGAATGAACTAGATTATTCCATCAACTTTTAAAACACAGGCAAAAAACGAAGAGTCTTCACATAGAAAGCAGTCTCTCCAAGGATAGCTAGCAAAGCAAAGTCCTTCATTCGGTCGGCCCGATCAAAGTGTGCGAAAATACGCTTGGAGCAGGGTGGAGAATGGAAAGAAAGAATGAAAATTAAGAAAATAGATGAGTTGGATATATATATATATATATATATATATATATATATATATATATATATATATATATATATATATATATATATATATATATATATATATATATATATATATATATATATATATATATATATATATATATATATATATATATATATATCAGAGGTGGGCGCGCAAATTTTAAAATTTAGAGCGCAAACTCAAAAGCGCAAATTTTAAAAACTTTGTCCGCAAATGCAAAAGCGCACATTTTTTCAAAAATTTAGTCCGCAAATGCAAAAGCGCAAATGCGCAAATTTTGGAGCAAAAAAAAAAAAAAAAAAAAAAAAAAAAAAAAAAAAAAAAAAAAAGCGCTAGGATGTAAAGATGAATTATTTTTAAATTTTATTTGATAAATGAAAATATATAACAAAAAATGAGAAAGAATTTATTATTATTTATTCAGCCATCTATGATCTCTTCCTCCTCGTAGCTCTCCTCTTGCATTCTGAAAAGGGTCATATTCTCTTTTCATGAAAATAAATTTTTCAAAATTGCTGGATGCAATGGCTGCCCTCTTTGGTCTTAGAATGTCAGAGCCTTGACTAAACAACCTCTCCACGGCAGCTGAGCTGGGTAATGGGGTATTATACTTCATAAACAAGTCCACCCAGACTTCTTGGTATTCACATGGAAAAAGGTTCCTAGTGAGAGGGGTATTGTGGTGAACATCTATTGCATCCCAGCTATCCAAGGTTTGCCGCAACTTCTCCTCCAGAGGTGTCTGCTGGATAAATGGGGCCTTCAGTTTCTGAAAAATTTAGAAATGATATCAAGAACTCAAATCTTTTTAAGTTTCATTTGAACATTATATCAGTGTATTATGAATATATATATATATATATATATATATATATATATATATATATATATATATATATATATATATATATATATATATATATATATTCATCATCATCATCATCATCACCATCATCACCGTCCAAACCGGAAGGCTGGCGCCTGTCGGGAGCTACTCCTCCAAAATCTTCTCCACGCATTTCTGTCATCAAACATTCGGTTGTCTTCCACCTCTTCCAATGTCTTTTTTCTTCGTTGTATGGCTTCTTCTATTGCCTCCATCCATCTCTTCCTTGGTCTTCCCTCCGGTCTCCTTCCTTCTGGTCTCCATTCCAGCATCTCTCTCAGTTGGTTTCTTTCTATATGCATTCCAAAATTGATTCCACCACAAATTCCTCTCTCACCAGTTCACTCCTCATTATATATCTCAGATATATATTTTTTTTTTTTTTTTTTTTTTTTTTTATATATATATATATATATATAGGACAAGAGTTGCTTAAAGTTTGTTCTAAATTATAAAAATAGCTCACCTTAAATGGGTCCATTTCAGATTCAGTCCCATCACCTTCAGTGCCTTGATGTGGAGGAGTAAAATTCGATGCAATATTACACTTTATTTCCTCCAATATCCTCGTCTTGACAGCTGGATACTTCCCCCTATTTAACCTATGTGCCACTCCGAATTTGAAGTGAGGGTGCAGAGCTGTTGCCATATGTAAATCACAATCATCAAAAATCCTGCTGAACCTCGGTTCAAATCCCTTTTCTTTCCCTTTGTTTGGCTTTGGCTGCTTTAGTAAGTAGTTGACTAAGCTTTTGGCATAGTTAAGTTTTTTCACCTCTCGTTGCAATTCCACGAGATTATCCTTGAGGAGGAAGAGGTTAGGCAATAGAACCCCCGCGTAGGCATTCTTCTCATCCTGCAACATATCCAGCCTAACAGCAATAGGCGTCATTATTTCGATGTACTCGGCAAATTACCTCCTTGTCAGTTTTATTAAATATTGGAAGACAAGGCTTTTGTTCCATACAAATAAATCAATAAACCAATAAACAAAATATTCAATAAACCATGTATATATATATATATATATATATATATATATATATATATATATATATATATATATATATATATATATATATATATATATATATAAAACAATATCTTTTATTATCGAGGACAATTTGATATTTTTTAAATATCGATATTTTTTTTAATATATCGGCATTCCTAGTTCAAGTATTAACTTTTAATTAGCAGAAAGAGTAATAAAATTTGGCTGATTAAATAAGAAACTGAAATATAAGCCCAAAATAGTTTTTTATTAAGAAAAATGATGAAGCGCAAAAAAAAAAAGATAAAATTTCAAAAAACTTCCGCAAAAGCGCAAAATATTTTTTTAAAGCGCTTTTGCGCTCTTAAAAAGTTGCTAAGCGCAAAATGCAAAAGCGCACATTTTCGAATTTTAGCGCAAAGCGCAAAAGCGCAAATTTTTTAAAATTTAAAGCGCAAATTGCGCTTTTGCGCTTTGCCTTCATTTGCGCTAATGCCCACCTCTGATATATATATATATATATATATATATATATATATATATATATATATATATATATATATATATATATATATATATATATATATATATATATATATATATATATATATATATATATATATATATATATATATATATATATATTATTTTTCAACGTCACCACTCACGGGCAGAGCCCTTTTCAAGGAAGGGGAACACACATAGGGAGAAAACTATTTTAGATACACACACCTTACGCACAATCCTCAGGTAGGCGCAGACGGAAGCTTTGAAGGGGACACGTCATTCTCCAGATTTTTATTATTTGAGATGAGCTGAAATTTACAATTATATGCATTTTTCCCCGCTGAAAACAGTCGATTTCTGAGTTTTCTGAGTTTCTAACGGTACTAGTATAGGGGGTCAAAATTCAAAAAGAGATTAAAAGAAGTGGTAAAATAATGGTCAGAATGATCCAAAAACTCCCCTGTACATTCTTAGCCCCAATTTCTACAAATTAGAAACAAAACATTTGGGAAAAGTACTGATAGTTATTGATTATAGAAGTTCAAATTTTTTTTTGAAAAAAAAAAATTGAAAAAAACAAAAAAAAAAAATTTATTAAAAAAAATTGATGTTTCTAATTTTTTTAAAATTGGAATTGTTTAGAGGGATGGATCTAAAACTTTTATTTAGGACACTTTTAAAAACTAATTTGGAAAATTTGAAATTTCGTCGAAAATTCGGCCATTTTCGATAAGCTGTATCTCGAATCAGACAAATAGATTTTAAAAGTGTTTTAAATAAAAGTTTTAGATCTATCCCTCTTTAAACAATATCCAATTTTCAAAGACGTCCAATTTAATATTTTTTTTTTAAAAATTTTTTGAATGTTTTTTTCAAAAAAAAAAAATTTCGCACCTGGTCAAGTAAGGGCATATAACCTGTTTTCTGTTATGCAACATCAAAACTCAGTAAAAGTTTTTGTAGCCAATAGATTTTTGAATATACACACCAAGTTTGAGATCAAAAAAATTTTTTATGGGGCTTCACCGTAGATTTAAACATACCTTAAATTTCAAAAATTACCCCTAAACTTTAAATCTCTCGTAAAAACGTTAGGAATGGAGTTTTTTCGTCGGAAAAAAGCTATCTATACTGAAATTTTCAGGAGAATCGGATGAAAATAAAAATTATTTCAACAATGGATCCTTCCCTGAAGAGTGGAATATTAAATACAGGAGGAAAAATAGATGATGGTGGAGAGTTCCACAGAAGAGAGGTTGCTGGAAAGAAGGAGGAACCATAACGGGATAGCCTAAGGTTTCCTACGTCCACAAAAAAAAATTGGTGCGAAAGCAGGGCACACTTTGTGCAACGAGGACGAAGCAACGGTTTAAGAATGAGAGAAGCCAATTCCCTCGAGCACTGCCATTGTAGTACCTATAGAAGAGAGATAAGCGCACCAACGTCACGTCGCAGAGAAAGATGGTCAAGAGAGTTTTAAAAGTAGGGAACAGTTTATTAATCTTTTCGCTTTTGACTCAGGACAATGCAGAAGAGATGAAGAGCCGGAGCTCACACAGATGTAAGAACAGTAATTTATACAAGGGCGAACAAGTCCCTTATACATTTGGAGTAACTGCTCAGAAGAAAAAAATTCTCGCAATGTGAGCTGAGCTCCCAGCTTTTAAAAGGCCGCTTTAGCAACCATTGATATGTGGTTTCAATGACAGTTTGTTTAATGTGTTTAGACCAAGAAAGTTAATGTTATTTACAGGTAATGCTATTTATAATACCAAATTCCCTTAAAAGTTCCTTATCGAAAGAAATTGAAGAAAGCGACCAGAAAACGAAAAGGAATCAGAAACTTGAAAAAGAAAAAAAAAAAAAAAAAAAAAAAAAAAAAAAAAAAAAAAAAAAAAAAAAAAAAAAAAAAAAAAAAAAAAAAAAAAAAAAAAAAAAAAAAAAAAAAAAAATTGTGTGGTTGTGTGTTTTTTTTTTTTCAAATGTGATAAATTACTAAAAGTAAAATTGTGATTACTGTTGAATAATAATAATAATAATAATAATAATAATAATAATAATATAATAATAATAATAATAATAATAATAATAATAATAAATAATAATAATAAAATAATAATATAATAATAATAAAAATAATAATAATAATAATAACGATAAAATAGAGATAACAATAAAAAAAAAAATTAATATTAATAATAATTATAATAATGGTAATAAATTAATAATAATAATAATAAAAAATATTAAAATAATAAAAATAATGATTTTAAAAATAGGAAGATTAGTGTTAGTATTAATAATGATGGATGATAGTACTAATAATAATAATGGTAATAATAATTCTATTTTGCATGATGAATATGGCATCGTTAAAAAAGAAAAAAATATGTATATTCATTATTTGCCCAAAGAGTGTTTAATTGAAGTAGCGAGGTGCAATCAAAACCTGTTAGATTTAGAATTAATAAATCCGATCGGACATTGAGAAAATAAGCTTGCAAAATTGCGCTGAAGAAGTTATTTATTCTAGAGTGTATAGTAATGAGAAAAAAATATACGTGCGAAATAGATAGCGATCGGAAGCAAACTTTTGCATGCACATTTCAAAAAAAAAAAATAAATAAATAAATAAGGAAAAAAAAAAATAAATTAAAAAAAAAATAATTGAAGGATTCAAAAATACTTAAGTCTACGTTAACAAACGAAGAAAAAATGTAATGAAATAGAAAACGGAAAATATACTCTTCTTGGCAGAAATATCGGAATGATAATTCGGAGGAACGGAGAGAAAGGGAGCACATATTCGGATGGAAATGGGAGGAACTTTAGGATGTTGGTCAACAGTTCAAAGAGGTAAATATCATCCTGTTCGGTGACCTGGATTAAAAATGAGCATGATATAAATGCAGCCAGGCATTGTAACGAATTCACTGACACCATACTCTAAACAGAAAACGTTCACGAGGAACATCGTTAAAAATTTTGAAGTCATCTAAGCCATCCAACCGAAGTAGTGATTCAACTTATTGTGAAGCTTAATTGAAGAAAAATTCGTTTATAAATAGGAATTACGTTAATGTTAAACACAATAATTAATAAACTCTAATAAATTACGTAAATTTCAGATAGAAACTTACACCAAAGGCATGGAAAAAAATAAAAAAAAAAAAATAATTAACTAAATTACCATCTTAAGGTTAATAATTTTTGGGAAAAAACTTAAGAGGCCCTCGTTAGCTCAAAAGGCCTTTAAACAACGGTTACTATTCAAACTAAGAGAGAGCCGGTAAAACTACATTCGGGCACTCTGGAGTCTGACCTTAAGCTGCGAAAGGATGCTCTTCAGAGCTCCGGCCGCGAGTCAAGGGAATTAATCCTTTTGGGCAACAAATTACCTCATCTTATAATTAATCTGTAATCAACCGAACAGTGCGCTTCATAAATTTATATTGAGCATTATTAAAAATTTACTTTTTGTTGATCTTGTGATTATTAATTATTATGTGCATGTTGTTTCATCGAATAAAGAATTTAAGCTACATTTCTTCTTTTAAAAAGAAACCCCTTTTCGCGCTCACCCCCGGGTATGCATATATATATATATATATATATATATATATATATATATATATATATATATATATATATATATATATATATATATATATATATATATATATATATATATATATATATATATAGAGGTGGACCGGATAGTAATTTTTTATATCTATCCGCGGATGCGGTTGCGGATATTCAATTGCGGATATCCGCAGATGCGGATGCGGATGCGGATAGTTTTTTTTTTTTAAGAGTTTTTGCCATAGATTCTTGGAATTTTAAATATAATATCCAGAATCTATGTTACCATAGATAACACCCCACCAACCTTTCCCAACCTCCACCCATTTGAAAAAGTTATATATATATATATATTATATATATATATATATATATATATATATATATATATATATATATAATATATATATATATATATATATATATATATATATATATAATATATAACCAGTAATTCAGTATTACCTTCACACTTCACAGTTTCACATATTCCATTTGAAGTTAATAATTGGTAAGTTATTTTTTTAGAAATAAAAGCTTTTGGGCTCTTTCAGGTGAAAGTTTGGTTCGCTTTTCGTCGCAAATGAGGCCTGCTCCACTGAAAAGACGCTCACTAGCAACACTAGTTAAAGGACATGCTAAATAAGTCCTTGCCAGCTCAGGAAGAAAAGGGAAACTTTTGCAATTATCTCTCCACCAAACCAGTTGGTCTTTATATGCCTCCAAACGTGGGAGTTTCAGATAATTTTCAATAATCGATATTGTATCCTTTGACACTTCTGACTGTGATTCTTCATCTCTGCTGGAAGCTAGAAGATCTTTCATTGATTTAGCAATGTTTAAGCTAACAGATTTTGTTTCTTTTGTATCTGAGAGCTTTTGCTTTTTCTTGAAAGGCGTTATTTTAGCTGTTCTATCATCTCATCGCATAAGCATCCTAATTTGATTTTAACATTCTGAGAACAAGTGGTTTTAAAAAATTTTGTTTTGTACCTAGAATCTAAAAAGGTTGCAATTGTATAAGCATCATCATTTTCCAGGTTTTCAAATCTGTCGTTCATCTCCTTCATTAATGTTTCAGTCATCCTTGAAACTCCCTTAGACTTAATAACATTTGTTAACACAACTTTCAATGTTGAAACAAGTGGTATCACATCTGACAAACATGATTCAGCTGAACTTATAGTCTTTGTTAATTCTTCAAAAGTCTTAAGGATATTAATACAATTATTTAAAATGTCATTTTCGTCACCTGTTAGAGGCTTTATTTTTGTGCTGCTTGAAGCATAAATGCAAATGGCCTCATTAATTTCGCTCATCCTCTCAAGCATATGAAAACTACTATTCCAAAGTGTTTGAATATCTTGCATGACAGAAAGTGGACGAACATTAATCTGTTTGTATTTTCTTCAGCTCATTTTGGGCTACAACGGAGTGATTGAAATGCGTAGCAATTAACCTACGTTTGGTTATTAAATCGGATACACATTTTTGACTCATAATGGAATTTTTAAACTACTATCTGAGTTTGGTGTGCAAAGCAATCTACATTTTTCACTCTTGCCAGAGAAAGTTCTTTTTTTATTTTGTGCCGAATCCCTGACTACGCAGTGCACTTCATTTAATTAAATCTTCCATTTTGCAGCATTTTTCAAATACAGTTTCAAGCGTGTAAGAAAGAGGTTCAATACACTAATTTGATGCGGATTTTCAGCTAAGACAACTAATTTAAAACCCCGCTTGCAAAGGCAGTGTCTTGAAATGTTTAAGTTTAAGAAGAAATCCAAAGTAAGGATACACCAGTTATCCAAACACTTCATGTATACAACCTTCTATTTCAAGAGCTGTTACAAGTTAAAAGGTGACGATATCATTGACAGCTGAAAAATTCTAAATGAATATTATCCAATTGGTTGTAAATGAAGAACTACACTTAAAATTCTTTTCTTCTCCAATATTTACAGGCAAATTAGCTAAAAAGTTAAGCGTTTCCATGGAAAGGCATCGTCAGAGAAATGGTGATTAGTGAAGCTGAAAGGCAGAAGAATAAAGTGCTGAAACAGAATGCTCCATGGGAAAATTTTTTTTCTAAAAATAGATGCTTTGGACTAGACGGAGAATAAATTATTTTGCAACAAATGTCCAATTTATCGAAATAACAAAACGTACTTCAACAGTTCGAGAAACGCAAGCACAACAAACATCAGAATTTACAAGAAATCTAGTTGGGAAGTTCTCAAAGAATCTGAACTTACTACAGACATTTTTTATTTAGCATTTGTAATGGATAATGTATCCAACATGATAAGTGAAATAGACAAACTCAATGTTGATCCCTCGGAATCCGAAATTTTTAACACTGACGCAAAAAATTGTTAAGGTGGTTTAGATACGGAATTAAATGAAGATGTGGAATCTGTTTTCACAGCTGTGAAAATAAAATACTTGCGATGTGCTTTGCATACGCAACAGCTCGCTATCAGAGATGGTTTGAAAGAACATGTCAATACTCTTATATTTAACGTACGTCAAATTTCTGTGACTGCACGAACATCAAAAGTTGGAGCTATATTAAAACATAAAGGAGGGAAAGTTGCTTTGACCAAAAAAACAAGAAAAATAGTATATACCTAATACTTAAAAACCTTTTAGAACTAAAGAATGCATTAATTGACATGGCTCATCCAGACAGTGGTGTGAAGTAGAAAGGCTTGAAGTAATCTTTCTTCATCCATTTTTAGTATCTAAAAGATTACAAACACCTTAGTTAACCA
Organism: Armadillidium nasatum; assembly: GCA_009176605.1. Classification (NCBI taxonomy): domain Eukaryota; kingdom Metazoa; phylum Arthropoda; class Malacostraca; order Isopoda; family Armadillidiidae; genus Armadillidium; species Armadillidium nasatum. The sequence goes on from SEYY01003589.1 coordinate 9,618, forward strand.
ATAGTTTCTTTTATAAAGAGTGGCAAATCTTATTCTGACATTTTCTCAAATTGGTGGAACAATTTCAGATGCAATTAAAGAGTCAATAGAAAAAAGAGAGAAAAAAATTAGATAGTAAACTAGGATCTCCTTTTGCTAATTTTAAACTTGATATGTCTCCTGCTTTGTCTATTATGAAGAAAATAGATATATTATCAAAACTAAATGCCTTAAAGGCGATTCCATATTACTAAAAATAATTCAGAATGTTTTTATATAGTAACTTCAATGTCAACAACAAAAGTTAGAGTGGAACGTCTATTTTCGACACGTCGAATAATTTGGTAAGACTTTAGAGGATCTAATTGAATCTATACACTTTCTTAAAACAAATTCTTTTGAATAAAGTTTTAAAATTATTTTTTATTTCTTTTGGTGAAGAGTACAATTCACTTTATTAATTTTTTGTATTGATTTTTAAAAAAATTGGACTTTCCATTGTGCATAATTCCCAGCTCAAAACTATTACAAAACAATGAGGTTTTGGGTACCATTATAGTGGAACTGCATTTAAACAACAACACTTTTGGGCTAGGAGAGTAAAGTTTTAAACAGAAAGTTGGCAGTTATTTATTCTGAAAAACTCAAACAATTTTAAGGCATACACGTATCCACTGTTGTTGTTTATACTTTTACAGAATAATATATTTTGTGAAATTCCGCATTTAAAAAAATGATAATGAATCTTACACCACCATTGAAGGATATTTTTTTTTTTTTTAGGAATTTTGTCTGATTTTTAATTGTATTTTAGTTAGGTTTTTATGTGTTATTTTTATTATGTGATAAGACCTAAAAGATTGAGTGTGAGCTTTTTTTCTGTTATTATTGTTGTTATTGTTTTCAGTCTCTTATTTTTCAATTATTTATTATTTTAATTGTTTTTATCAAGTGCTTTATTTTTTCATCTTTAAAGTTTTAAGATATTAGGAATAGCAATAGTTCATTATTATTATTATTATTATTATTATTATTATTATTATTATTATTATTATTATTATTATTATTATTATTATTATTATTATTATTATTATTATTATTATTATTATTATTATTATTATTATTATTATTATTATTATTATCATTGTTATTTTAACTGAATTTTAATGAGTGCTGTATTTTATCATGTTTTTTGTTTTGTTATTATTTTTTTCATCATTCATTTGTGATTTTAACTATTTCAGGAAGTGCTCCATTTTATCATGCTTCATTGTTTTAAGGCGTTGAGTAGTTCTTAATGAGAGTGTTTGTGTTTTAAGAGGGGGAGATTTAATTTGTAAGTTTATGACTCCCGCACACCTGTATTTAAGGGAGGTGTCTAAGATCTCTTTCTCTCTTAGTTTGATACTCGTCATTTTTTTTTTTTTATTATTTTAAATTTTAATTGCTGAAGCGGGTGGTGGTGGGGAGTATCGATTCGAGTTTTTTTAATTATGGAACTGTAACTGGCAGGTTTTTTTGCCTTTAACTTTTATAATTTTTTTTTTTTTTTTTTTTTTTTTTTTTTTTTTTTTTTTAGTCTGATGAGGATGCCTTTTTCTAGCTCATTTCTAGTTTTAATTTTCATTTGGATAATTTCTTTGAATATATATATATATATATATATATATATATATATATATATATATATATATATATATATATATATATATATATATATATATATATATATATATATATATATATATATATATATATATATAGTTACTAACCTTTTTTTCTTCGAGAAAAATTAATCCAAAATAAAAACAATTTTTATGCTCAAATATCATTCTCAAACTCTTTCTGTAAATCTGCGCTGATTGTGTTTCACAATCTGTTTCACCAGTTAAACATTCATAAACGGTGACAACAACTGTTCCTTTTGAATGTTGTGCCTCTACTTTAATCTGCGAAAAAATCGGATTTTAAACTGTTAAATCATTCATATAAAAAGTACACTTTCAAATAACGTCTACATGTCTCTAAACTTGTAAAATTTGAGTGCTATGATAGTAGTGGATACATATTTAAAATATAAGGTTCTCTCTTCTTTATTTATTTCAAAAGTGATAAAGCTGAGTGCTTAATCATCTCCAATACGACCCGAAGGTTGCAAGGTTTTTATAGTAAAAGGATTCTCATTTACTCTTTCGTGAAATTAAATTATAATTTGATTATAAGGAATATGAATATTAAGTTATTACATATTTTAAAAAAAAAATGAATCTCCAGTTCTTGATTTTATCAAAGTAAATTACTTCTTAATATTTCATATTAATCAGTCGCAAGAATTTCATATTAACATTAAATTTTATATATGATTTCCCTAAATTCCTATTTTTTGTTTTAGAATTAAAGAAATTTTATAAAATATAAAAATACCATTGATATTATTAGACTTTCATCCTTTTTTCTCTATCCTTTATAGATATAATGTGAATTTTAACCCTTTCAGAAACACTTTTATTAATAAAATTTCCACCATAAAGTTTTCAGAAAATTTAAGATATTGTATGATAAACTTTTTAATAAAGAAATTAGGAAAATAAATAATAATTTAATAAATAGTAACTTCCTTCAGTGTTTAAATATGAAACAAATCTTTAATAATGCCTTAATTAATTAAAAGTATATATATATATATATATATATATATATATATATATATATATATATATATATATATATATATATATATATATATATATATATATATATATATATATATATATATATGGTGAATGTGCCCTCCATTTGTTTTCCAAAAATGACCCTGAGCAGTTTGTGCATCTCCCTACTCGCATCCCTGATAACCTTCAAAATGAACCCATTATTACAGACATTTTTTAAAATATTAATCTTTATGTTGTTTAAATTCTGTCCAATTTTGGGTTTTTCCTATCAAATTTTTATCTCTGAATCCATTACTATCATTTCAAGTCAACCACAAGAAAGACCCTTGCCTTCAGTAATTAGAAATTTCCGGATTTCGGTGCCGTACGCTGGTCGACATGTTATTGTAATTCCACGATTTCCCATGAAAGGATTATTGCGAGGAGGGTGATTTCTTGGAGTGTGCAGAGAGTATTACTGGCATTGAGGCGTACATGCATACTATTTTCCTTTTGCTAAACAAAATAAACCTTGGTTTAACTCTCTTTGCTTTTGCGTTTATCAACACAAGGATACTGACATCAGGGAATACCGTCGTCCTCAAAATTCTGGAAGCTATTACATCTTTTATTTCATAATGGTATCGTGCAAGATCTTTTATCTATAGCATCAAAAAATTATTTATTCATCGGAAATGTAAGCATCTTTCTTTTACCTCTTAATCACATCCTTTCTGACATTTTGCAAAAAGATACTTCTAGCATTTTGACTTCCTCTTTCCATCCTCTCGTATCTTTCCAGAGTGCGTAACTTCCATTTAACTTTCTGTTAAAGTATTACTTATTAATGTCTACAATTATAATTTCTTCTAAAGATATTATTTTTACTACCTCTGAGTTAAACACTAAGAAGGCGTTAGGTCCTGTTGGTATCCCTCATTTGGTTCTCAAAATTTATTTCTGAGCTTGCAGCCCGCTTTCGCAATCTAATTCGTATCTCTCTTCCTGCTTCATTCTTTATTTATTTCTGGAAACATGCGCTCATTCAACCTGTGCCGGAAAAGGGTGACTCTTCTCAACTAAATATTGTCAAGTTTCCTCAACCTCAGTTCTTTATAAAGATTTCGAATCGGTCCTTAACGGGAAGTTTCGGAAAAATCTCAATTCTTTCAATCTTATTACATAGATATGATAAAATATATATATAGCTTTCCTTAAAAAAAATCTACTGGTGATCTTCTTTCAATTCTTTCTGCCACTTGGCACTCTGACCTTCCGAATTTCTGTGAATCTTTCGCAGCAGCGATGGACATATCAAAAGTTTTTGAAAGGGATTGGAACAAAACATTGATTTCTAAAATTAACTCATTCAAAATGTATTTCTCTCTCTCTGTAGCACTTTTTTTTCTTTCCTTTCCGGTCAATATAGCAGCTTTTGAAGACAGTCGACCTTCAACATTTTAAATTATGAATAGTGGTGTTCTTCATGAATATGTCTTATCCCCAACACTTTTTTAACTTTTTCCATTACTCTAATATTCACTCCAAGCTAATGAGAACATCGTTCATTTCAATTTGAAAGTTAATTAATTTAACGATTATTGCCTTGAAGCAACTAACCTCTGATCTTTCTCGTATTTCAAATTAGGTCAGAGTAAACACGGTCGTTTTTAATGTCTCAAAACTTCAAATCCTATTGATCTCTTCTCGACACAAAATTCACAAAACTAAGACATCTTCTAAAAAGCCATTTAACTCAGATTATCTTTTTGTCACATTATTTTTCCTTCTAAAATGGTTTCTAAAAAGATCATGATTTGAAGAGCCTTCGTAATTTCTTCACGCCACCAAAGTTGTTTATTCTTTATAGAGGTAGTTTTCGCCATTGTATGGATTACAAGACACATATAGGGTGGAAAATATATTTATCTTTATATAAAAAGGACTTTGGTCTTTACTCAACGGAGTATATATATATATATATATATATATATATATATATATATATATATATATATATATATATATATATATATATATATATATATATATATATATATATATATATTAACTTTATTATTATATAATTTATTATTATATATATATATATATATATATATATATATATATATATATATATATATATATATATATATATATATATATATATATATATATATATATATATATATATATATATATATATATATACAGGGTGATTCAAAATTATGGTAAAAATTTTTGGTAACTGATAAGACAGGCAAAAATAAAGGTAAAAGTATGACGTAATGTGCTTAGTTTTCCGTCTGACTGTATGTATGTGTTTGTTACTAAATATTTTGTATCTACGAAACCAAGCAAGTTACACACTCTAAATTTAAAAATGGCGGACGTTAAAAGTTTTAGAGGTACTAATAACTCATTCTGAATAGCAGGTGTAAGTAAACATATTATTATTGTATGATAAGTTTAATTTTGTACAACATAACCATACTGTATCTAAAGCACCTACAAATGATATCAAAAACTAAAGATGATGTTGAAAATGACCTCCGCTGTTCCCAATGCACGAGTCCAGGCGTCTTCTCATCGATTGCTTGACCCGTTCAAATATTCCAGGAGTCTGTTTGATCGTTTTAATTCCGTTCATAACCCTTAATCGTAGGTCTTCAACGGTGTCGATTGGAGAAGAGTATACTAAGGTCTCTAAATGTCCCCAAAGGTAATAATCCAAATATTTAGGTCTGGTGACCTGGTCTGGTGGCCACGGAACTCGGCCACCTCGGCCTATCCATTGATTGGGAAAGGTGTCATTCAGGTGTTTACGAACTGCAGCACTAAAGTGTGCAGGACCCCCATTATGCATAAACCAAATGTTGTTCCGTAACTGAAGAGGTACAACATCAAGCAAGGTACGGAGCTCATGTTTCAAAAAGTTTAAGTAGATTATGCCATTAGGCCTGGGAGGAAGTTCGAACATAAGCAGATGATCATTTAAAATTCCAGCACAAATGTTTACTGAAATTTGATGTTGTGAACGATTCTGTTTGATGGCTTGAGAATTCTCGTCTGCCCAAATCTGTTCGTTATGAACGTTAACGATAGCTGTTCTTGTAAAGTGAGCCTCGTTGGTAAATAAAACCTTCTCTAAAAAGTTTGGGTCAGTTCATTTGTCCAAAAACCATTGACAAATAACAACACGAGGAGCATAGTCACATGGCAATAGAGTAAGCACCTGTTGGACGTGGTACGGGTGTAAATGTTGCTCGTGTAGTAACCTAAAAATACTAGATTGGTTCGAATTAAACTGTAGTGACAATTCTCGCGTGCTCTTTTCAGGATGCTCAGATATTTCATTAAGAACTAATTCTTCTAAATCAACAGTCCTAGTAGATCAGGGTCTGCCTGCATTAGTGTGATTCTGACTTCAAATAACCTGTTTCAGACAGGCGTTGATGAATAGTAGCAAAAAACCTTGCGCTTGGACAAATTTCGTTGGGATATTTCTCTTGGTACAAACGTCTTGCTGCAGAACTATTGCAGCTTCCCATCCCATACATTAAATGCATGTCATCTAGTTCAGAGTATGAAAACACATGGTAATTACGTTCCATGTTCAATAACGAAATAAACACTTGAGACACACACAGTCAATGAGTTTCAAAGTAATGCGTAACACAAACAGACAGTGCATTTATACATTTGTAGGTTGTTTTGGTCAACAATCCCGAAATAAGAGTTTGTAACTAATTTGGTTTCGTAGATAAAAAATATTTAGTAACAAACAGATACAGAGAGCCAGACGGAAAACTAAGTACATTACGTCATACATTTTTAAGAACTTTCACCTTTATTTTTGCATGTCTTATCAGTTACAAAAAATGTTTACCATAATTTTGAATCACCCTGTATATATATATATATATATATATATATATATATATATATATATATATATATATATATATATATATATATATATATATATATATATATATATATATATATATATATATTATATAATATTTAAAATAATAACAAATAAATTAAAAGAAAATCAAGCTCAATGCGAATTTACTTACACGAAGTTGGCATTCTTTATTAATGGTTATTTTAGCAGTTGCTTCCAAAGGAAAATGATTTCCAGCGAGGCCAAATTCGAATATATTGTTGTACAGAGGAATTTGTGGTAAATCAGACCACTTTCCACAACTACTTTCACTAAATTCACATATCGGCTCAGAGCATATTAAGCATCCTAGTGATGTAATATAGTTGTAGCTGTTTATATATATATATATATATATATATATATATATATATATATATATATATATATATATATATATATATATATATATATATATATATATATATATATATATATATATATATAAAGAGAGAGAGAGAGTGTTTAGTATAAAGAGAGTGAAATTTATCTTCTATGAAGTTTCTTCGATACAAGCGTCAACCATTTAATTTAATATGACATTCATTTTAACTTAAGTAGCCGTACCTAAACCTTTATATATAAGTGTTTTATTATTCCTTATTTTTTAAAATTGATGTATGAATATATTCAGATATAAAAAAAAAAGCTTTTTATGTTTATATATTCTACCTCGAAAATATTTACAGGTGGAATAAAATAAAATATATTTTTTGTTCATTAGCGTCTCATGGAGCGTGAAAATCAAAACTCTTCCAGAAAATAAAGTATTAAACTTTGAGACTTTATCTTTGAAACAAAACTTTTGAGATGTATTTAAATATTAATAAATTAGAATGTATATTTTCACATTTATATTTTGAGTATTAAAAATAGTTTTCTATTTCGATTGTTAACGTGGTCATATTTTTTTTAGGAATTAATTAAATAAATTATTGTGAAATTTACAAAGATAAAATCTAAAAATTATTGAATTAAGTGGAGAGATTGAGGAAATAGTGATAGAGAGAAAGAGTTTAAATTATTTAACTCTGAAGAGTTAGAAAACTCTACGTGATTTTTCAACTACATCTGAATAGTCTAATTCATATATTTGGTTTAAAAGAACAAAAAATGAAATTCCGTTTAATTAATTAATATTTTGTAAAAAAAGCATTTCATAAAAGGTTTTTTTTACTTTTAATTTTTTTTTTTTTTTTTTGGAAAACGTTAATTCGTAGTACTGGTAAAACATTTCCGATAAGAAAAAGTATCTGTTAAAGCATCTCCAAAATGTAAAAAGACTAATTCCAAATTATAAAAGATTCAATTCCGATATCTGCCTAGAAAGGTGATCTCTGCGCCAAATTAAACTAATATATAAAGCAATTACCAACAACAATTTAACATAGATTGAATGAAACACTCACATTGCTTCAAGTGTTTGCAAGCCTTCGTAACTTTCAAATTTTAGAATATTGCTGCATGTGTCAGCTGAAGTTCTTTCCAAATTCTTTAGTATTATTAATAAATATAATAAGTTCATATTATAAAAGGTTCTTATGTGTATGCACTGAAATATAATATATATATATATATATATATATATATATATATATATATATATATATAATATATATATATATATATATATATATATATATATATATATATATATATATATATATATATATATATATATATATATATATATATATATATATATATATATATATATATATATATATATATATATATATATATATATATATATATATATATATATATATATATATATATATATATATATATATATATATATATATATATAGTCTCATTTGGGGGGCAAAGGCCAGTGGCCTACCAATATTCACCAGAGTTGAGGAGCATTTGGAATTAGGTCGCTAATGGCCGACGTGACCCGATACATGGCTTTTAAAAGTGTGCAAGTCAAAGGAATTTTTGAAACAGATAAAGGGAGTGTGTTCCAGACTTTAACAGTAGAGTATATGTAAGATTGAGCATAGCGGTTAAGTCTGAGTTCAGACAATTGGACAGAGAAAGGATAAGGCTGGGTAGAAAGACGTGTAGCATGAGCTCTTCTTAAAGGAGGAGGTATGCGTCGAGAGAGTCCAAAAGAGCAGCGTTGTAATAGCGATAGTATAGAGAAAGTGACGCAACAATTCGTCGGGAAGAAACAGGTTGGAAAGAATTAGTGAGAATAGGAGATTGATAAGACGAAAAAAGCCTAAAACTCCACCTTTTCAAGGAGACCTGTATGAGTGGAACCATCAAAGATGTGTGGGGCGTACTCCATCCAGGGAAGACCATTACCCTTGTAAAGAGCTAGCATCTGGGGTGGTATGAAGAGATTTCGAAGACACCACAGAACACCCAGCCTCTTAGAAGCTTGTTTAGAATGTGCAGTAATGTAATCTTTCCAAGAAAGATCACGAGAAAATAATACGCCGAGAATATTAAGAACAGAGGAAGGTTTTAATTATGTGTTTTCAATGAAGACATCATAGTTCTGTGGAAGATTGCGTCTAATAAAATAGGTGAAAGACCGGAGGTTAGTTACTCCAAGTCTACCCTTCTCGAGTCTATCAACTACTGTTGGGAGGGACGCCTTTCAAACTGGAAGGAGTGATGAAGGGTGGAGTCATCAGTATAGGAGTGGATAGGAGATGAGAAAACAAAGAGTATATCATTAATGAAAAGCAAAAAATTGTTGGGAATAGGACAGAACCCTGAGGAACACCATTATTAATAGATTTAAAGGAAGAATGTGCCGTCTACAATAGTTTCTATAGAATGACCAGAAAGGAAATTAGCGAGAAGATCGCCGAGAAAAGAATAGATCCAGAGAGAGGGAAGTTTGGAAATAGAAGCTTTGTGCCAGACTCTATCGAAGGCTTTGGATATGTCTAGCTCAATAGCAAAAGATTCACCAAAATACCAAAGAGCGTTGGACCAAGTGTCAGAGAGAAGGGAAAGAAGATCACCAGTAGAGTTCTTCTTAAGGAAGCCATACTCGCGATAGTATATTAGAATAGAAGAATTAGAATGTTTCCAAATCTTCCTGTTGAGAATAGATTCGAAAACTTTAGAGAGAACGAAGATCAAAGAAATTTTCCCATAATTAGAGAGTTGATGGGGATCACCCTTCTTCGGCACAGGCTGAATGAGCGCACTTTTTCAGCTAGAATAGGAAACTTAAGTAGAAAGACAGAAATGAAATAGTTAACAAGGTTGAGTCCTAGCTCAGAAGCACAAGTTTTGAGAACCACCTAGGAATACATTCCGGACCATAAGCCTTCTTAGAATTACGGCCAGCAGAGCAGCAATGATGTCTTTAGAACAGATTATAATTTTAGGCCAAAATGGGTTGGAGGGGGTTGAAGGAAGAGGAGTAGCTCCAGAATGGTATTAATTTGAATTCTAGGCTAAAGCTTGAGGGAAGAGGAAACTTTTGCTTCTAATTCAATCTTAGACGATTCCGGAGCTATTGCTCCTCCTTTAACCCCATCCAACTCATTTATGCCTAAAATTAGAAATTCATCTAAAGATGTCATTTCTGCTCTCTCTGAGCTTAATACTAAGAAGACGTACGGTCCCGATGGTATTCCTCCTCTTGTTCTCAAAACTTGTGCTTCCGAGCTTGCACCCTGCCTCGGTAAACTATTTTGTCTTTGTCACTCTACTTCAACCTTCCCTTCTTGAAGGAAACGGGCACTCATTCAGCCTGTGCCGAAGAAGGGTGACCCATATCAACCCTCCAACTACCGTCCTATTTTTTTGACCTCCGCTCTCTCTAAAGCTTTTGAATCTATCCTTAACAGGAAGATTTGGAAACATCTTAATTCTTCTAATCTTATTTCAGATCGCCAGCATTGCTTTCAAAAGAAACATTCTACTGATGATCTTCTTTCCCTACACTCTGATTCTTGGTTCTTCGCTTTTCGGCATTTCGTTGAATCTTTTGCTGTCGCATGGGACATATCGAAAGCCTTCGATAGAGTCTGTCACAAAGCTTTAATTTCTAAACTTCCCTCTTTCGGTATCTATCCTTCTCTCTGTGATCTTCTCATTAATTTCCTTTCCGGTCGTTCTATAGCAGCTGTTGTAGACGGCCACCGTTCTTCCTTTAAAATTATTAATAGTGGTGTTCCTCAGGGTTCTGTCCTATTCCCAACAATTTTCAACTTTTCATTATTGACCTTCTCTCTATTACCTCACCTCCTTTCCACTACTATGCTAAAGATTCCACCCTACATCATTCCTTCCAGTTTGAAAAACGTCCCTCCCAACAGCAATTGATAGACTCGAGAATGGTAGACTTGGAGCAACAAACCTCTGATCTTTTTCGTATTTCAAAGAAAACATGGTCGTTTTCAATGCCTCAAAAACTCAATTTATCCATCTCTCCACTAGACACAATATTCCACACAACTATGATATCTTCTTCGAAATCACACAATTGAAGCCTTCATATGTTCTTAATATTTTTGGTCTATCCTTTTCTCGTGATCTTTCTTGGAAAGATCACATTAATTCTCTTTCTAAAAAAGCTTCTAAGAGTTTGGATGTTCTGAGGTGCCTTCAGAATTACTTCACACCATCCCAGTTGCTTGATCTGTATAGGGGTGTTGTTCGCACCTGTATGGAGTATGCTTTGCACATCTGGGGTGGTTCCACACATACAGCTCTCCTAAAGAAGGTGGGATCTAGGGCTTTTCTTCTCATCAACTCTACTACTGTTATTAACTGTCTTCAATCGCTTTTGCCCGTCGAATTGTTGAGTCACTCTCTCTTTACTATCGTTATTTCAACAGATCCTACTCTTCTGAACTCTCTCGTAGGATACCTCCTCCATTGAGAAGTGCTAGTGCAACACGTTTTTCTACACGGTCTCATCCTTTCTCTGTCCAACTCTCCGACCGCAGACTTAACCGCTATGCTCAATCTTACATATATTATTCTGGTAAAGTCAGAAACACACTCCCTTTATCTGTTTTAACAACTTCCTTTGTTGTGCATACTTTCTAACGACGCGTATCTGGACATGTTGGCATTCTTCGATCTGGATAAGATTTTTCCAACTCCGGTGGAATTTGGTAGGCCTCTGGCTTTTCCCCCCAAAGGAGGAGATATATATATATATATATATATATATATATATATATATATATATATATATATATATATATATATATATATATATATATATATATATAGGGAGAGGACGTAGCGCCGTCCGAAGTGATGCAAGTACCCCCCATTGGGAATAACCCACGGAGTGATAGGATGGGCTAGGCCATTCCGTTTCATTCTGTTGCCCTTTGGTTCGTTCATTTTCGCGTTTCACCTTCTCAGGGGGTCTCTAGTGTACCTCCGCCCCAATCTGGAGTGTCTATGCTCCTACTACATCTCCACCCCAATTCTTCACACGTTCCCACATTTTACAAGCGCTAACTCTTACACTACATTTATAAAACAAATCAAAATGGCGACATCTACAGCTTCCTCGGAGATGCTGCGAGGGGCGGCATCCAAAGAATGCCCCTCAACCTCCACTCCTCACCCCATCATCACTTGAGAGTAGGCGGCCTCCGATGATGGGGATGATGCCGCCACGACCCGGCGTCCGGCTTGCCCCGGTGCACGGTCTTCTTTCTTTATTAATTTCTGCAACATTCACGGTCTCTTTTCTAATTTCCACTTTGTCGAACACCATCTCTCTTCTAAACCACATCTCCTGTTTCTAACCGAAACTCAGTTGCTTGAGTGTGCTGACAGCAAACCATATTCTGTTACCTCCTGTCTCTATCCTCAATTTTCAGCCAAAGGCGGTTGTTAAAGATATGTGCGCAACGATGTTATTTGCTCTCGTGTCTCTAATTTGGAGTCTCCTGAATTTTCTACCTCAAGGCTAAAGCTCTCTTGCAATTCTACTTCTAAATTTATTTGTTCTGTTTATCCATCTCCTAATTTCACTGACTATAAAAAAATTCTTCGACTATTTAAACTCCAAAATAGAGCACATTCTATCTTCTTCTCCTTTCTCTGAAATCATCATTTTAAGTGATTTCTATGTTCACCACTGCCAATGGCTTTCATCTAGTTATCATGATCCAGCCGGTGAACTCGCCTTCAAATTTTCTATCCAGAACAACCTTGAGCAGTTGGTGCAACTCTGTACCCGTATCCCAGATCGCCTTGGTGATGAACCCAACATATTTGATCTTTTCCTTACATATAATCCTTCTCCTTATACTGTTAAACTCTTTCCTCCTCTATGTTCATCCGATCACCTTCTTATCTACGTATCTTGTTCTGTCTCTTCAGGTCTTCCGCAAGAACATCCCCCACCTTCGGCGATTAGACGTTTGTGGCACTTCGGTGCTGCTAGCTGGTCTGACTTGCGGTTGTACTTCTCTGATTTTCCATGAAATGGTTGTTGCTTTCGTGGGAGGGGTCCCTCGGAGTGTGCTGAGCGCATATCTGAGGTAATTCTCTCTGCCATGGAGGCGTACATTAAATATTCTTTCCCTTCTACTAAACCTAACAAACCTTGGTTTAACTCTACTTGTTCTCGTGCTATCCGCCGCAGGGACGCTGCCTTCAGATATTACCGTCGTTTTCAAACCCCTGAAACCCATTTAACTAATATTTCATCCCGAAATCGTTCAAAATCTACTCATCGAGATACCAAAAACTCTTTTCTCCGTTGCAAATGCAATAATCTTTCTGGTTCCTCTTCCTCTCACCCTTTCTAGCATTTTGCAAAAAAAAAAAATGTCATCTCTAACTTTACTTCTTCCTCTTTCCCTCCTCTAGTTTCTTCTGATGGTAGAACTGCCATTTTACCTTCTACTAAAGGTGAACTCTTTGCTCAAACCTTTGCTTCTAATTCTACCTTAGACGATTCCGGAGCTGTTCCTCCTCCTTCAACCCCATCCAACTCATTTATGCCTAAAATTTTAATTTCTTCTATATTTGTCATTTCTGCTCTCTCTGAGCTTAACTCTAAGAAGGCGTATGGTCCTGATGATATTCCTCCTGTGGTTCTCAAAACTTGTGCTTCCAAGCTTGCACCCTGCGTTGGTAAACTTTTTCGTATTTGCCTTTCTACTTTGATCTTCCCTTCTTCCTGGAAACTTGCGCTCATTCAGCCTGTGCCGAACAAGGGGGACCCTTCTCAACCCTCTAACTATCGTCCAATTTCTTTAACCTCCGTTCCTTCTAAAGTTTCCGAATCTATCCTCAACAGGAAGATTTGGAAACATCTCAATTCTTATAATCTTATCTGTGATCACCAGTATGGTTTTCGTAAAGAACGTTCTACTGGTGATCTTCCTTCCCTACTTTCTGATTCTTGGTCCTCCGCTCTCCGGGATTTTGGTGAGCCTTCCGGTGTGGCGCTAAACATATCGAAAGCCTTCGATAGAGTCTGGCACAAAACTTTGATTTCTAAACTTCCCTCTTTCGGAATCTATCCTTCTCTCTGTGACCTTCTCTCTAATTTTCTTTCCGCTCGTTCTATTGAAGCTCTTGTAGACGGCCACCGTTCATCCTATAAATCTATAAATAGTGGTGTTCCTCAAGGATCTATCCTATCATCAACTCTTTTTCTAATTTTAATCAATGATTTTCTCTCTACTACCTCATCTCCTATACACTCCTATGCCGATGACTCCACCCTTCATTATTCCTTTCAACTTGAAAGACCACTCCCAACAGCATTTGATAGATTCAAAAAGGATGGCCTTGGAGCAAATGACTACTGATCTTTCTCATTTTTCAAATTGGGGCAGAGAAAACATTGTCATTTTCTATGCCTCAAAAACTCAATTCCTCCATCTTTCTACTCGACACAATCTTCCACACAACTATGACATTTTCTTCGAAAACACTCAACTCAAACATTCATCTTTCTCAATATTCTCTGTGTTTCTTTTTCTCATGATCTTTCTTGGAAAGATCACATTACTTCTCTCTCTAAACATGCTTCTAAGAGGTTGGGAGTTCTGAGGCGCCTTCGTAGTTTTTTATGTCACCCCAGTTGCTTGCTCTGTATGGGGGTGTTGATCACCCCTGTATGGAGTACGCTTCGCATATCTGGGGTGGTTCCACACATACAGCTCTTCATGAAAAGGTGGAGTCTAGGGCTTTTCGTCTTATCAACTCTCCAGCTCTTACTAACTCTCTCCACTCTCTTTCTTCCCGTCGAATAGTTGCGTCACTTTCTCTATACTATCGCTATTACAACGGACATTGCTCTTCTGAACTCTCACGTCGCATACCTCCTCCGTTGAGAAGGGCTCGTGCGATACGTTTTTCTACACAGTCTCATCCTTTCTCTGTCCAACTCTTCAACCCCAGACTTAACCGTTATGTTCACTCTTACATGTACTCTACTTTTAAAGTCTGGAACAAACTCCCTTTATCTGTTTTCCCAACTTCCTTTGCTTATGTACTCTACCTTAGACGATTCCGAAGATATTTCTCCTCCTTCAACCCCCTCCAACTTATTTAGGCCTAACACTGTAATTTCTTCTAAAGATGTCATTTCTGCTCTCTCTGAGCTTAACACTAAGAAGGAGTATGGTCCTGATGGTATTCCTCCTGCAGTTCTCAAAACTTGTGTTTCAGAGCTTACACCTTGCCTTGGTAAACTATTTCATCTTTGCCTTTCTACTTCGAACTTCCCTTCTTGCTGGAAACGTGCGCTCATTGAACCTGTGCCGAAGAAAGGGGACCCCTCTCAGCCCTCTAACTATCGTCCTATTCCTTTAACTTCAGTTCTTTCTAAAGATTTCTAATCTATCCATAAAAGGAAGATTAGTAAACATCTCAATTTTTTCCAATCTTATTTCTGATCGTAGGTATGGCTTTCGTAAAGAACGTTCTACTGGTGATCATTTCGGTGAATCTTTTGCATTGGCGCTAGGCATATCGAAAACTTTCCATATAGTCTGGCACAAATCTTTGATTTCCAATTTCCCTCTTCCGGAATCTCTCCTTCTCTCTGTGACCTTCTCTCTAATTTCCTTTCCAGCCGTTCTATGGCAGCTGTTGTAGACGGCCACCGTTCTTCCTATAAATCTATAAATAGTGGTGTTTCTAAAGGATCTGCCCAGTCCCCAACTCTTTTTCTAATTTTCATCAATAATCTTTTCTCTATTACTTCGTCTCCAATACGCTACTAAGGCGATTACTCTTCAATTCATTACTCCTTTCAATTTGAAAAACGTCCCTCCCAACAGCAGTTGATAGATTCAAGAAGGATGGACTTGGGGGGACTGACCTCTGATCTTTCTCGCTTTTCAATTTGGGGCAAAGAAAACATGGTCGTTTTCAATGCCTCAAAAAATCAATTCCTCCATCTTTCTACTCAACACAATCTTCCACACAACTATGATATCTTCTTCGAAAATATTCACTTCAAGCCTTCTTCTGTCCTCAATATTCTCAGAGTTTCTTTTTATCGTGATCTTTCTTGGAAAGATCACATTATTTCTCTTTCTAAACAAGCTTCTAAGAAGTTGGGTGTTCTGAGGAGCCTTCGTGGTTTTTCTTATGCCATCCCAGTTGCTTGTTCTTTATAGGGGTGTTGCTCGCCCCTGTATGGAGTACGACTCACACATCTGGGGTGGTTCCACACATACAGCAATTCTCAAAAAGGTTGAGTCTATGGATTTTCGTCTCATCAATTTTTTGCATCACTGTCTCCATACTATCGCTATAACAACGGACATTGCTCTTCTGAACTCTCTCATCCTTTCTCTGTTCAACCCTCCGACCCCAGACTTAACCGTTATGCTCACTCTTAAATGTACTCTACTGGTAAAGTCTGTAACACATTCCCTTTATCTACTTTCCCAACTTCCTTTGAATTACACACTTTTAAACGCCATGTATCGGGTCACGTTTGCCTGTTGTGGTCAGATCCCGAATGTTCCCCAACTCTGGTTGAATTTGGAAGGCCTCCGGCCTTTGCCCACCAGAGGAGACATAATATATATATATATATATATATATATATATATATATATATATATATATATATATATATATATATATATATATATATATATATATATATATATATACATATATATATATATATATATATATATATATATATATATATATATATATATATATATATATATATATATATATATATATATATATATATATATATATATATATATATATATATATATATATATATATATATATATATATATATATACTTCATCTCGTAATTAAGCCATGATTAGTTAAACAATTTTTTACATAGTTATCGCCATTTGAAATGGAAAAAATACTTCACTATATCAAAAATTTTTATAAATATATCAGAAATGTATCAAAGTTTATTTTTTATTTTATTTTTTTTATCCTTCAGATTCTAACACGAATGAAATCAACTTTCTAAATAAATAATTTCTTTTTTCACTCAACAGTAATATGATTCATTTAAAATGCTTTAAAAAGAGTTACTGAAGAGTCTTCGGTGCAAGACGACAGAAGAGAAAGAATTCACAACATTTATTTACAAAGTAAAATTTTTAAACATATTTTTTTTATTTAACATTACGTATATACAGTTAGTTTTCTTACTGTTGATTGAACAAATTCACATATCTCGATTTTTATCTTTATTAACCAAGATTTACTACTTTTGGTTGAATGCATAGATTAAATAAGACACGATTTATTTATGAGATTTTCTCGCTTCAAGAGACCACTTTTGAAAACGCATCAATTTTTTCAAAGGAAAACAAAGAGGTTAGAAAGAATGTGAAATCAGAATGATGCATTGAAATACCAATAACTTTCATTAACGTTGATCATTGTTTTTCTTGTAGAAGATATAAAGACAATGGAGGATACAGAGATTATAATTTCTTTGGAGCATCTCAGAGGCATAAAGTTATATATATATATATATATATATATATATATATATATATATATATATATATATATATATATATATATATATATATATATATATATATATATATATATATTATATTTATATATCAAATTTTAAGGTCTGCTAAAGTCTCGCAGACCGAATACATCTTAAACATCAATGTTTAAAGTTTGCTATAGGGGAAATCGAACCCGGCCCTATAGTCACAAAAGCATAGCGTTTTACCGTTAGCGAAGTTGAAAAATAGCCAGAGCGTAGTGGTAAAACGCTATGCTTTTGTGCTATAGAGACCTGGGTTCGATTCCCCTATGGCAAACTTTAAACATTGATGTTTAAGATATATATATATATATATATATATATATATATATATATATATATATATATATATATATATATATATATGGCAGAAAAATTTTTTTCCCGCACGCCAGGATTCGAAACCACTGAAAACAGCGTCTCTGTTAACTTGGTCAGTAACGTTCTTGCTTATCATCCAAGAGGTCGATGGTTCGATTCCTAGCATAGCAGACTTGAAAATTCAAAAATATTTTGATCCACGAGTTAGTGGATTTAAAAAAATTTGATATATATATATATATATATATATATATATATATATATATATATATATATATATATATATATATATATATATATATATATATATATATATATATATATATATATATATATCACCCCTAAAAGAATGTTACTCTTGTTCGGGAGGTGTCCTTAATAAACAGACTAATTAGCTATATCAAATTCTTCCTGATCAAATGAATCATACGTCTGCCACTTTCATAGTGACCAAATAAAGATTTTCACTCTATTATTGTCGTACATTAAATTGCCACGGCACCGAAATTTTTATTTATTTTTTATTTTTTATTAATATTTCATTGCTTTAAATTGTTACGTAAATATATAGAGAAAAATTTTATTATACACTTTAAATGTAAATTTTACCTTTCATGTATTACTTAGTTTTAGTAAATATTCTACGTCCGCCAACTCCCTCCAAACCATTCTGGAATTTCTTTTATAATATATATATATATATATATATATATATATATATATATATATATATATATATATATATATATATATATATATATATATATATATATATATATATATATATATATATATATATATATATATATATATATATATATATTAGTTTCGATTTGGATTAATTTATTTATAATTAAACAGATCATGTCAGGCAAATCTACTAGAATTTATGGATATATATTATCTGAATTTAAAGACAGATTTGATCCAGTTGATGTCATATATTTAGACTTTAGTAAAGCTTTTGATAAGGTACCCCATGTTAGGCTGATGCAAAAGTTGTCAAAGTGTGTCATAAATAGAATGATTCACAATTGGATTAAAGAGTGGTTAAAAAACAGAATGCAGTGTGTATTACTTAATGATAATAAGTCATTATGGGAAACTGCGAAGTGGAGTTCCACTGGGTTCTGTGCTGAGACCACTTCTGTTCCTTATTTTTATAAATGATTTAGACAAAAGTCTTAAATGTAAGGTTTCTAAGTGGTCACCTCAGTTAGGAATAATGATGGATGCATAAAGCTTCAAGGCGATCTTGATAGACTTCTTGGTTGGGCAGAGAGGTGGCAAATGAACTTTTAATAATAAAAAATGTTAAGTTTTTCATGTAGGTTACTCAAATGAAGGAAATTATGAAATGAATGGGGATTTGCTTGAGCCTGTGGACCTTGAAAACGATTTAGGTGTGATTACTAGCAGTAATCTGAAGGTGGGTGATCAATGTTTGAAAGCAAGGAATAGAGCTAATAAGATGTTAGGCATAATTAATCGCCATGTAGTTTACAAGAGAAAAGAGGTTATAAGTAAGTTATATAATAGCTATGCTAGGCCAGCATTAGAGTATTGTTCACAAGTTTGGGATCCTCGTTTAAGAAAAGACATAGATATGCTGAAGAGAGTACAACGTCGAGCAACAAGGATGATTTCTGGCTTTGAAAATAAGAGCTATGAAGAGAGGTTGAAGGAGTTAGGAATGTTTTCGGTTGAAAGGAGATTTCTCAGAAGGGATAATATAAAAGTTTACAAAAATATTTGCATCTGACAGTAATACAGAGATTGAAAAATATTTTATAGTGGACCGTGGAAGAGTAACTAGGGGACATGATTAGAAAATTCGAAAGAAGCCATGATATCTCGATCTAAGAAAATACTCTTTCAGTAATAGAGTTGTTAATTTTTGGAATAGCTTACCACAAGAGATTGTTGATAGTGACACAATTGTCAAATTTAAAAGGGGGCTATATATATATGGATGCTTTAGGCATTATATAGTATAACTAAATCAAGCCAAATTGGCGGGTATACATAAACTTTTAGATAAGCCTATGACTAAGTCTAACAGACAATTTTTTTTATAGTGGGTGATGGTTTATAGAATATTGCATGTATAATTGGTCTTAGTGTTATTTTTATCTTTGAAGGAATAAACTGATAACTAGGGATAGGATAGACCTAGTCTTTCGTGCAAGTATTAGTATTGATATTGTTATTATTTGTTTGAACTGGGACAGGCCCTTGTGGCTTCTTACTGTCTCACTTTTCCTATGTTCCTATGACTCCTTAGCTATATTGTTCTTCTTAATAAAAGGAATCATACGTCCGCCATTTCCTAGTGATCAAATAAAGTCATTTTCTATCGATGTCGTACATTAAAATGTCACGGCACCGAAATTTTTATTTATTTATTTTTTTTTATTATTTTCATTGTTTTAATTTATTACGTAAATATGTAGAGAAAAACTTTATATTACACTAAATTATATTATAACTAAATTATACCTTTTATGTATT
>SEYY01003589.1:35000-40000 GCA_009176605.1 Armadillidium nasatum
ATATGTCTATTGTTTATCAATAAATCTTCCATCCTAAATTCTTGCACAATCTTAACTACAGGTAAAATATTCTCTTATCTTCTTTTTCTGAAATCTTTTTAGCTTTGGCTATTTCAATCTTCTTCACGGACAACGGCTTTCATCTAATTATCATAATAAAGATACTGGTGAGCTCGCCTACCATTTTTTTCAAAATAACCTCGAACAGCTTCCTGTCCATATCCCTATCCACATCAGGGTTACTTCGATCACATCTGTTTCCTGTTCAGTGTTTTAGAGCCTCACGAGAGAAAGTCCCTCGTCTACGACTGCCACAGTATTTTTTTTTCCTCTGGTGTTGCAGTCAATTTTTAACTAGGGAAGGTGACCTGCAGTTAGACCATTTTTCTTCTATTTCTCACAGAAAAGGTAGGGAAGTTAGTGCTAACTCTACTCATTTTCCTGCTCTTCATGGAGATAAACCTAACATACTAGACCTTTAAATTCCAATCTTTCTCTTAATTAATAATATAGAATATCTTCTCCCGTCCGTCCCTTCTACAATCTTCGCATTCATATAGTCTATTAAATTCCTTCAAATTTTTTAAACGATCTACCACTGCGACTTTCTGAGAATGAAAAATTAATATTCAAATTTTTATTGCATAAATTCTTTACTAGTTTTTATTCATAACCTATTCAATTAAAACAAATTTAACTATAAATATAGAACATTACAAAATATTTTAATTTATTATCAAGCTTAATTTTAAATATATTGCAAAAAAATTATTATAATATATATATATATATATATATATATATATATATATATATATATATATATATATATATATATATATATATATATATATATATATATATATATATATATATATATATATATATATATATATATATATATATATATATATATATATATATATATATATATATATATATATATATATATATATATATATATATATAAATTAGTCTTCCAGTAGTAATGAAATTGAATGTAATAATTTAAAAAATACAATAATAATTAATTTATTTTTATTATTCTGTGTAAAAATTTCAGATGAACTTGTTTCAGCTGACCCTTTTGTAACTCCTATAATATGTATATATATATATATATATTAAAAATAAAAAATAAAGAAAATTAAACTTGGCATAAGAATTAAATAAAGGAAAAAAAAATTCTTAAAGGTTCACCCAACATGGATGACGCGTACTAAATACAAGAGTGAATGATACCTATATAAAGAGGAAGCACTTGGGGGAAGGTGTTACGATAATGTGAATGTCAGGTCGAAGACCAAACCTCTTAAAAGTCAATGAATTTTTAATAAAAATACTATGTGAAAAAAACACGAAGAATATTAAGAATAGATGAATGATAGAGTTGTGATTATCGAAGATTAATGTTCGAGTTGTCTGTTGTCGAGAATGAATGTTAGAGTTGTGTGCTTTCGAAGATGAATGTTCTAGTTGACTGCTGTTGAGGATAATAAATTATATATATATATATATATATATATATATATATATATATATATGCCACTGCACATGGGCAGAGTCTTTTTCAAGGAGGGGGCATAAATGAGAAAAGAAAACCCTCCCAATCCCGAACCTAAGGTAGATCCCTCAGGTGGGCGCAGACAGAGGATTTAAAGGAAGGCTTTTTTAGTTCAGCAGGAAAAACAGTAGGTAGGAGGTTCCATAGAGCTGAGGTTGTTGGAAAGGAAGTACAATAACGTGCAAGCCTAGAGTTTGCTATGCTCGCATAAAGTTTATGTGCAGCCAAGGCACTCTTTGTGCTACAAAGGCGACGCAATGGTGATAGAATGTGGGAGGTCAACTCCCTCCAGCACCTACCGTTGTAGTTCCAATAGGAAAATAGAGTGTGCCAACGTCACTTCGCAGAGAAAGAGAATCAAGGGAGTTTGAAAGTAGGGGACAGTTTATTAATGTTTTAGTCTTAGACTCGACCTTATCTAAAAGAAAAATAGATCAGAAACCACCTCAAATGTGAGAACCATACTCCATGCAAAGACGGATAAGACCTTTATAAAATTGGAGTAACTATTCAGAAGGAAAAAATTTCTAAATCTGAACAGAACTCTTGGCTTTTTTGAAGTCACCTTAGTAACCGTTGTGATATGAGGTTTCCAAGATAATTTATTGTTTATGTTCAGACAAAGAATATTTATGTTGTTCACAGGAGATTGAATCTCACAAGGCTGCGGTGGCCCCACAGGGAAATTCCATCCAGATCGGCAAGAATGAAATCAGAAAATTGAAGACGAAAAGCAAAAGAGGGAGCAGATTTGGAATGAGTAGAAGAATGGAGAGTTCAGTCGTGGACATAAGAATGAACAGAGTTAGAAACACAGCTGAGGAGGTTGTTGATGAAAAATTAGAATAAAGTAGGAGGTAAAATAGAACCCTGAGAAACACCACAATTAATAGAGAAATAAGTCGCTCCATCAACAAGTGTTGATATGAGGCGATTTGAGAGGAAACTAGACATGAGTAATCAAAGAGAATGAGGAAACCCAAAGGAAGGGAGCTTAGAGAGCAGCGACGTAATAACCTGTCAAAAGCCTTGGATATGTCAAGTGCCACCACAGAAGATTTCCCTTAATCCCTAAGGGCAGAAGACCATAGATCAGTAAGATAGGAAAGTATGTCACAAGTAGACTTCGAGCGTCGAAAGTTGTACTGGTGATTTGAAAGATGGGAGTGAGATTCCAGATGATCAAGGAAATGAGAGTTTAGAAGAGTTTCAAATACTTTGGATAGAATATAAGTAAGAGATATAGGGCGATAGTTAGAAGGCTCTGAGCTGCTACTTTTTTCGAGATTGGTTGAACATATGCGCGTTTCCAGCACAGAGAAAAAGTATCAGTATTAGGACATAAAGAGTAGAGTTGAACGAGGACAGGAGCCAGCTTGGAAGTACACCTTACAAACACGAGAAGGATTGCCATCCGGGTAACTTGCCTTCCTTATGTTGATAGATTTTAGAATCTCATGCTCCTTATCACATAAAAAATCATGAGTAAAGATATAGGACACCTGAGAAAAGAAGTAGGAAGAGGGATCAGAAATCATCCATGGTAGAATTAGATGAAAAAAGGAGGCCGAAGAGATTGACCTTTTCAGTAGGAGTGTTAGCTACAGATCCATCAAATCGAATAAAAGGAGGAAAGGAAGATTTGGGAAGTTGTTTGAGATATTTTTGGCAAGAGCCTGAAGTATTTATCAGAAATATTTATCCTTTCGGTGAAAGCAGGCTTTTCCTGTCGAAGTATATCCCCGCAACGATTCCAAGCTGATATAAAATTATTAAAGTGTGATAGGAGAAGAGGAAATTTTCCACGCTCTATACGCACTGTCTCTCTCTCTTGAATGGCACGAGAGCAGGCGATATCAAACCATGGATTTTTGGGATAGAAAGATTTAGTTGAAGACGGAATGAACCTGCTCATCCCATCAGATATCACAGTTCCCACTCCTTCTGCGAACACCGAAGCATCATCAGTGTCAAAGTAGGATTCATTCCAAGAATAATTGGCGAAAAAGCTATGAAGTGTCAGAAAGTAAGTTTAGGCCAGGACGGAGGTACTGGAGAGAGCTATAAGACTGTAGTTAGATATATGGATAGGAGGGAAGATGGTGTAATTTTAACGAGGAGTAGTGGTGAAGCACACAAGTCAAGTGTGTTTAATATTTGGATAGGACGATCTGGAATGTGTGTAGGTGCCCTAAATAATTGCTCCAAATCGTTGAGGATACTGAATGATTTAGCCTCCTCCCCACCTGTATCAGTATGAGAGGAAACCAACTACTCAGTGTGATGTACGTTGAAATCCCTTAAATAAAGGACCTTAGCATTTAGATGGGAAGATGTAGCAGTATCGTGAGAGGTCGTTAGATATTCCAAGAGAACCGGAAAATCTGTTCCACTAGAGAAACAGTAGCAGAAACACAAGATAATCGTAGTAGTAGGAAAAAAGGTTTTGAGCCATAAAACATCGAAATTAGGGGATTAAGATTTTCAGTAGAAGAATGGAGAGTTGAGTTGTCGGCATAAGAGTAAATAGAGTAAGAAGTACAGCTGAGAACAGTAATCAATATATATATATATATATATATATATATATATATATATATATATATATATATATATATATATATATATATATATATATATATATATATATATATATATATATATATATATATACATAGCTTAGCTCTCTTGGTGGAAGATTGTGTTTGTTAGTTCTCAGGTGCTAGTGTGGCTGTTTGTGTTTTCTTTTAAGTTTTAAATGTGTGGAATATTTTAAATATTTTTTTAAGTGCACTGTGTTTTAATTTTTAGTGTTTTTTTTAATTAATTACAGAATATTTTTATTGTTAGTGACGTTCTTCATTTCAAGATAAGTATGGTTTTAACCTATGTAAACTTTTATCGTTTGAAATTTACTATATATTTTCTTCGCGGTTTTTTAATTGAATTTCTTTAGAATAAATTTATTTCATAATTCGTTTAAATAATTATAGCTTTAATATTTTTAACATTGATTTTAATAGTTTTAATAATTTTAATATAAAATTTTTTTTAAATGTTAGTTTAGGATATTGTGTGCTTGCGTGAGTACGTGATTGTGTGTGCGTGTGCGTGTGTGCTTTTTTTTTTTTTTTTTTTTTTTTTTTTTTTTTTTTGTAAATGTATAATTTGAGTGATCGTTTTGTTGGGCGTAGAAGGGGGCTTTTTATTACATTGGCTAACGTTCGTGGACTTCGATCTACTTTCGCGTCCGTAGAACACAACCTCACTACCTCTCGTCTTAAACTTTTGCTTCTGTCTGAGACCCAGATGGACAGGGATTCTTTCTCTAGCAATCTTAATGTCTCTACCAACAACTTTTTTACCAATTTCCGTTAACACTCCTGTTTCACGTCTCGTAAATCTAGAATCTTCAAATTTAGATGTTTTATGGCTA
>SEYY01003589.1:47500-67990 GCA_009176605.1 Armadillidium nasatum
TTAATAAATAATTTGATTTATATTTATATATATTTTTATTAATATAGCCTGACACTTTTGAACTTACACCTAATTTTGTACCATCCCCAACCTTCCCCAAAAAGCCCTAAAGAAGAAGAAAACAGCCCAGTTGTTGTTAGAGGATGAAAATTTAAGAAAATAGATTCTAATTTTTTCGCTACTACCTATATGTAACAACTATATTTTTAGTGGTTGTTATTGGTAAATTGTTCATAAATTTTGTTATACTGACCATAACTAAAACTATTTTTTTACTCCTTTCCCATGGGAATTTCATCTGTACTGGGAGTATAAAGTTGAAAGTGGACTTCAAGAAGTATACTATATACTTATCCACCTGGGATCACATCATCATATCTGACTACATTCCGATCAATCAAAAGGCTTCTAGTTCTTGAAGGGGGATAGTGGATGAGGCGGCAAGATAAAATCAAGGAACAAAATTTGGTAGGTGGGTCTGAAGTGTCAGGCTTTTCTTTTATCATTTTCTTGATTATCCTTTTTTATAAAGGATTGCCAATATAGGCGAGTTTCCCATTTTTATATTTAATTTTCAGTTTTCAGTTTAATCATTTGGCCATATTTGTTTTTTTGTCTGCAAGTCACAAGACTGACATATTTGAAGTTGTTTACATTGTGAGTTTATTTAGTTTATAACTGAAATTCTTTGATATTTGCATTTTTGTTTAAAGACTGGAAAGCCAGTCTAAATATAACTTCCATTTTTTTCAGTTTGGGCTGGTTTTTGCTTTTGCCGTGTTCATGGAGCTTTTGGCTTGGAGTTAATAAATTTGTTATTAATTTATTAAATTTTGAAATGTACAATTTAATGAAGAGTAAAAGTAATATTTTTTTTCTCTTTTAATTCACATTTCCCAAAGTTGAGTAGTTTTTATCATAAGTCAAACTTGCAGTATTAAAATCTTAAAATTTTGCAATATTTATAAATTACTTAAATATTTTTTGTATGTGGAACACACATTGTGGGCCTTCATTTTTAAATATTTTTGTAAATGGAATCCCTGGCGGGACATCAAGTAATCTTGCAAATCAACTAAACTTGTTTTTGGACTCTGATGGCTTAATTAGAGTAAAGTCTAAATTCAGTAAATTAAAAAGTAATTTTAATGAAAAATTTCCCATTTTACTGTCTAAAGACTGTTCATTTACTAAAAACCTTATTTTTGAAAATCATATTAAGGCTAAACATGCAGGAATTTATAAGTTGCTTGCAATTCTTAGAAAGGAGTTTTACATTCCTTCAGCATATGTAACTGTAAAGAAATGTTTAAAATCTTGCCTTCTCTGCAAAAGGTTATATGGTAGAACAATAAAAATTAACCAGAATGACTATACAGAATTCAGAATTTCTCCTAAAGAAATTTTCTATAGGGAGGTGGCTTTAGACCATATTGGTCCTTTTTCTGTTAAGGTTAATAATGTTAATGTTAAGGTGTATATTTTAATTATAACATGCATGTGGAGCAGAGCTGTGAATTTATTGATGTGTAAGAAATATTGATTCTGAGTCTTTCATTAATGCTTTTCAAATTCATGTTTATGAATATGGTTACCCAGAAAAAATTTTGAGTGATGCAGGATCTCCTATAGTTAGTTCATTTAATATAATTCAATCCTTTTTAAATGATGTTGAGGTCCAAAATTACCTTAAAGAACGGAATATTAACATTTTAAATTTCTCCACTTATCCACCCAACTCTAGTTTTTTGGGAGCAGTTGTAGAATCTCTTGTTAAGCAGGTCAAAAATATGATCTATGGAAGCATTTCTAAAAATATTTTAATATATGATCAGTTTTATTTGCTCATTAAAGAAGTAAATATGTTAATTAATAAGAGACCTTTAGCTTTCAAGCCTCTTCTAAATAATCACAATATTGATCCCTCAGTACCTTCTGTGCTGAGCCCAGAAATTTTGCTGAAAGGGTATGAGCCCCCTAATCTGGTAATTGCACCCCATTTGCATCTATCTGAGGCTGATGACAGTGATGATCCAGATTGGATTCCAAACAATGAACAAACTGATCAGCAAAAACTATATAAAACATATAAAAAGTTTCAAAAAGTAAAAAGCAATTTGCATTCTCTTTATCATAATGAGTTTTTGACCAATTTAAGAGAATTAAGTGTTAACAAGGCAAACAGATATAAAACAAAAACTCATGTAAAACTTGAAATTAATGATATTGTTGCCATTAAACATAAATTTTCAAAACCCTATTTTTATCCAATGGGGATAATAACTGGAATAAGAGAAAATGACATAGGTGAGGTGGTAGAGGCTTTCATTAAGAAAGGCAATGGAGAAATTGTAAAAAGACATGTCACTAATTTAATTTTAATAAAAAAAGCTTCTGATTAAAAGCATACTGGTGTTGGGCTGATAAAAATGGAACCTGTAGAGTAAATGTTTGTTTTAAAAAAAAAAAAAAAAAAAAAAAAAAAAAAAAAATTATTTTTCATGTTTAAATTATCAAACTATTGATAATTTAATGCCCCCTCCCAATGTATAAAAATTGTTATTTTTAAATAAAATTTTAATTAAAATAAATTTCAAGTATGTCAGTTCGTGTGACTTTTAATAAATAATTTGAATATTTTATATATTTTTATTAATGTAGCCTGACACTTTTGAACTTACACCTAATTTTGTACCATCCCCAACCTTCCCCAAAAAGCCCTAAAGAAGAAGAAAACAGCCCAGTTGTTGTTAGAGGATGAAAATTTAAGAAAATAGATTCTAATTTTTTCGCTACTACCTATATGTAACAACTATATTTTTAGTGGTTGTTATTGGTAAAAATTGTTCATAAATTTTGTTATACTGACCATAACTAAAACTATTTTTTTTACTCCTTTCCCATGGGAATTTCATCTGTACTGGGAGTATAAAGTTGAAAGTGGACTTCAAGAAGTATACTATATACTTGTCCACCTGGGATCACCATCATTTGCTTATATCTGAACAGCATTTCCGATCAATCAAAAGGCTTCTAGTTCTTGAAAGGGGGATAGTGGATGAGGCGGCAAGATAAAATCAAGGAACAAAATTTGGTAAGTGGGTCTGAAGTATCAGGCTTTTCTTTTATCATTTTCTTGATTATCCTTTTTTATAAAGGATTGCCAATATAGGCGAGTTTCCCATTTTTATATTTAAAATTTGTTTTCAGTTTAATCATTTGGCCATATTTGGTTTTTTGTCTGCAAGTCACAAGACTGACATATTTGAAGTTTGTTTACATTGTGAGTTTATTTAGTTTATAACTGAAATTCTTTAATATTTGCATTTTTTGTTTAAAGACTGGAAAGCCAGCCTAAATATAACTTCCATTTTTTTTCAGTTTGGGCTGGTTTTTGCTTTTGCCGTGTTCATGGAGCTTTTGGCTTGGAGTTAATAAATTTGTTATTAATTTGTTAAATTTTGAAATGTACAATTTAATGAAGAGTAAAAGTAATATTTTTTTTTCTCTTTTAATTCACATTTCCCAAAGTTGAGTAGTTTTTATCATAAGTCAAACTTGCAGTATTAAAATCTTAAAATTTTGCAATATTTATAAATTACTTAAATATTTTTTGTATGTGGAACACACATTGTGGGCCTTCATTTTTAAATATTTTTGTAAATTCCTCAGATGGCCAAGTGGAGAGTGAGACGCGCCAACGTAAGCATAAACTTTCATAACGTCATCATCACGTAGCATTCGACCACTTTCAAATACGAATGTAAAAATATTTTGACGTCATACTTCTTCTTTAGCAGCATTCAAGACCTAACTTGATATATTTTTTACCTTAAACAATCATCTCTGTATTTTTATTTCTCTTTTCTCTTTTTATTTTCTATTTTTTCTATCTTTTTTTCTTTTTTTATTTCTTTTTTTTTACTTCTTTTCTTTTTCTCTTTTCTCTTTTTACTTTTATTTCTATTTTTTCTATTTTTTCTATTTCTTTTCTTTTTTCTTCTTCTTTTCTCCTTTTTTTTATTCTTAAATAAATTATTTTTTGTTTTATTTTGTTTTTTATCTCATAAATCCAAACACACATACAAAACTACATCGAAGACATCACCATGCCAACCAGCATTTTTGAAATTGTCATAGTAACAATCGCCAACCGATCTCCTTTTCGTAGGACTTTGAAATTTTTTCTACTTCGTCACTTATGCACGTAGTAAAGTACGTATAAGGACTCAGTCATATCCACATACTCCAAACACATTCACATTTGCTCGCATACACATCAATTGTTTCCAAGTAAGACCAGTTAATTTAAAATTTTAACATCACATACACTGACATACTTGACATATCAAAGCAAAAATACATGTATATTACTTCAAACAATCATTTAAAATTATTATCTACCCCTCTAAATGTATTTGTACCCACAAAATATCCCCCTCATGCAAACTGAAAGTCATTATTTTCACTTTATTCATGCTCTCTCACTGAATTCAGACATTTCTATAACACTTTTCATAGACGTTGTGTAGGTTTCTACACTAAGTCTCGCAGCATGCGGCATAAATCTAAACATTAAACCATCTTTTATCACTAATGCATGATCAAAAAGCATGTTAGTATTTTTCTGACATACAAATTTCAGGACTTTACACTCATTGTTCAAACAAAACTATTCAATATAATTTGAATCTCCATGGTCTCGCCATATAATATATAATTAATTGATCCTTCATCTACATTTCTTTCCCAAAGTTCCACTACATTTACTTTTAAACTCAATATACAATCTAACTTTTACATGATCAAAAACATCTCTCTGGCATACATTTCATTCCCTATCTCCTTATATAGACTCACTTTTGTACTTCGACATAGCCAAAAGCATGTCTTCCACTCTCCAACAAACAATTTATTGGAAATTGCATGTATTTCTTATCTATTTCTTTCAATGTATATCTTAATTAATTCACCATACTTTGGTAAAACTTTTTATCAATAAAGTATGTTCAAAGACATACAGTCATCTCTTTTACTTATTTTTATTGTACTTACATATATTTTCGCTGAATAAGAAGGTTATACTCCGCAGGGAATCTGATACTGATTAGTTAACCATTAAGAAATGTATATGACTCTGACGTCATGTATGAGCTGATTCATGTTTTCCAATAAGAAACTATATGATTCTGACGTCATGTATGAACTGATTTGTATTTACCAGTAAGATTTTACAACGTCACCGCGAAGTCGGTTGCCGATTGGATGAATAGTTTCGAGAAAATTATTTAGTCTTTTAAAACAATAGGGACTGTTCTAACATGAAGCTACTTTATCACAGAAGATGGTTGTGGGTAGTAATTAAGAGAAAAAACACCTGATCCTCTTCTCAGAGGATTAGGATATCAGTTTGTACACATATTTACAGATAAGAACTTTATTTTTTCATCATAATAAGGTGATTAAGGAAAATAAACACGAGTACCTGGAGTGTCTTTCAGAGGATTAGGATGTCGAGAATAATCAGTTAGGGACCTATTTACAGAAAAGAAGCTTAATATTCATCACGATGTAGGGGAAACGGGGGTAAGAGGGAGGGAATAGGAAGAGGAAACCGTATAAAAGCAGCGAATCTCTGAGTCTCCGAATTAGATTCTGCTGCTGTCTCCCCCAATTCCTCCAACATATAACTTAAATCAATCTAACTTTTATATTAAATGTACGTACAAAGCCATCACGCATCTATCTGATAGGTGAGTCATAGAACTTTTCATTTATTTTTCACCTCGAAACTATTCAACATTTAATTTGATTCTCCAAGCATGACTTAACTTTATCAGAAAGGTATAAGCAGAGTCATTCCATCTTCAATCATGCATACAAATTTTAGATCCTTACATTAATATTCAGCATAAACTCATAGACATTTAACTTATTTCTCTACATTCAACTTAAATTTTTAAAAAAGATTTGATCAAAGATACACTGTTTTCTCTCTAATGCACACTTTATATAACTAAACATACAATTATACCCTAACCACCCTCAGACAAAAAACTTAATCTCCATATACTACCTGACTTTTAACATTTAGACATCGTCGAACACAAATCATCAGCACTCAAACATATAATTTTTAGTTCCTTACATACATTTATTTTCTATTCCATCCAAAATATATCTTTATTCTCCATGATTCACTAAATTTTTTATCATCAAAACATGAACAAAGACATACTGACAGCTCTCCAACACCACGTAATTTATAGATATTAGCATGTACTTCATTACATAATCATCACGCCATTTGCCTTATTCTCCATATACTACCAAACTTTTTATCACTTCAACATGGTCAAGCATATTTCATAATCTCTCTAACGTGTAATTTATAGATTCTTAAATATTTTTCTTAACCAATTCTTTCAAAATATATCTTAACACTTTGAGTGCTAAGTGATCCACCGGTGGGTCACTTTACACAAAACAAAAAAATTTTTCCGATTCTCCTGAAAATTTCAATATAGATAGCTTTTTTCCCAACGAAAAAACTCCATTCCTAACGTTTTTGAGAGAGAGTTAAAGTTTAGAAGTTATTTCAGAAATTTTAGGAATGTTTAAATCTACGGTGAGACCACATAAAATTTTTTTTTGATTTCAAATTTAATGTGTGTGTTCCTAAGACTATTGGCTACAAAATCTTATTATAGACTTTTGATCTCGGAGGTACAGAAAAATTTTTATTATCCCAATACTGACCAACTATCGAAAGTAAAAAATTGTTAAAAAAAAATTTTTTTTTTTTTTAAAAAAAAAAATACAATGAGTAAATAGTTCAATTTTTGTGAGTTTATAGAGAATTGATAGGGCTACAAATTCTTTTCAATATATTATTCGATTTGATTCGGTATTTTTGAGATATAGCTCTTCAAATGATATCC
This sequence comes from Armadillidium nasatum, assembly GCA_009176605.1. NCBI lineage: Eukaryota > Metazoa > Arthropoda > Malacostraca > Isopoda > Armadillidiidae > Armadillidium > Armadillidium nasatum. Next base: position 54,442 of record SEYY01003589.1, read on the forward strand.
ATTTTTATGCCAATTTTCAAAAATTTTAAAAGTTTGAGAGACTATATCTTTCTTTAAAATAAAATTTTTTAACATTTAAACATAAGTTATAGACCTATCCCTCCTCTAAACAATATCTAAAAATAAAAAATATTGTTTGAGGTATTTTTTTTTAAATAATTTTTTTCTCCGGAAGGGTATGATTTTTTTCAAAAAAAAAAAAAAATTTTGAGTGCTTATAACTTTTTTTCTAGACGTGATATCAAAAATTGCTTTGTACAACATCTATATATTGGGGCTAAGATTGTTTAGTTAAAATTTTAGCTCATGTGGACCAGTGATTTGACCCCGCTACTCAAATTTTTTTTTAACTTTTGTAAATGGTTAATCACTCGTAAAAACGTTAGAAATGGACTATTTTCGTCGGGAAAAAAGCTATATATTCTGAAAATGTCAGCTCAATCGGTTAAAAAATAAAAAAAAATTTAAAAACGGGCTCAGCCCCATTTTCCGGCAGTCAACGTGTTTAATTCATCATAGCTCACTAAACTTTTTGTTATTTTTCCTATCATCATCATCATCATCTTATTTTCCAATACGAATGTATAAATATTTCGACGTCATGCATCTTCTTTGCTGTATTCATGAATTTATGCTTCTAACATCACCACCATAAATTCGTGTGACGTCATGCTTTTTTTCCTTTGAACGTTTTTCTTTCAAGTACTTACCTGAATTATAAACCGTGGAACTATTTTTTTCCTTAACTAAGTGACGCCATTGGATCTATTTTTCTCCGATATTTAACATGCATTTTTAATTACTGAAAGTTAACACAAAATATTCTTGTATTCTATAACGTCATAGCCACGTGGTTGGTTGTATTTTTTCATTCAATTCCTGATATTTCATGTTTTAGATTCACTACTTAATTTATTTACTTTAACACACTACATCCAAAAGTACTAAAGGAGACCATGGACCTATGAAGTCATAACCACGTAACTTGTGGTCAGCCTCATTTACATTCTCCGTATAACCATGTGTTTATCGTACCTGTTCCACTTGCTTAATATCTACAACGTCATTCTATAACAATACTTAATGTATGTATTATAAAAATTCTTATTACAAAATAAATCAATACCATAATTTGGATTTTATACGAGTGAAGACAATATTTACTTAATATCACTTCATAAAATTTTCATTTCATGACTCTATTTCTTTAATGCAATACCCATGTTCTTGGATATTTTTCCCGTTTTTTCCTTCAATCTATTATTTTTAACCTTATTCCATATTACATTTTCCTATATTTCTTTTCAAGAGATGAATTTTTTTTATTTATTTTTAAACTTAGCATACTAAACATTTTTAATACTTCTTTCATGCTTTTATTCCTATCTCAGTCTTTATATTTATTTTAAGATATAACTTTTAAACTCTTTTTTCATTCCTTTCAATAACAAATTATTATTTCTCTTAAAAAATGTAAAATCTTTTATAAAACAATTTTATTTATTATAAATTCTTCGTTATTTTTGCTGCTAACTCACTGATTCATGTAAAAGTGTATAAGTACTCTTCCACTCCTCATACATACGCGTGAACACACACACACATACGCGTATATCAAAACACTACAATGTCTTCCATCTACCAACTTATGTTTCTGTTTACGTGGTTTCCGACTTATTCATCACACAGATTTAATCTTATGTCATAAGAAGGTAACACATTTATGCATATTTCTCACTCGAAGGTCTCAGGTACGTACATAGATAGCATCTTTGAACCATCATACAGAGATTTTAGACATGTTTCCAGGGAATAGAAGAGTAAGATTCCATCTTAAAACATCATTATCAATTAATCATGTTGCTTCAAAAGCCTCTTAATTGTATCTAGGAAAGATCAGGTGGGTTTCACAGGGGAATGCAGTAGAGAAACAGCGAGTCCAAGGTACATGTATGCATGCGTGCAAAATCTTGAGAAGGTGCGCATACGCCAGGGGAGGCTCATGGACCTACGTGAGGGGATCAGGTGTGGGGGATCAGCGCTCTCGGTGGGTGGTATAGGGGTGAGGAGGTGCCGAGAGCGCGATCCCCTCAACCTGATCCCCCTCACATAGGTCCATGAGCCTCCCCTCTGGCGCATGCGTACCTTCTCAAGATTTTGCACACACTGAAATGATAATTCTACTCCACCAATTAACTTAAACTTAAAACTAGAGACTATAAACTCGTAGCATAAACCTAAACAAGGCTAACCTAACCTGTTATCTAACCTAATTCAAATGTAGCTTAATTTAACCTGACCCTGATGTAACCTAACCAAACAAAATGTAACCTAACATAATTTCACATTAATGTAACCTAACCTAGCAAATAAATAAATGCACGAAATTTTCATTCAATGTGAATTGCAATTTACCTCAACTTTCATAACTATTTATCAATTTTTATATATGTTATACAAAATTCTCCATAAAAAAAAATTTATATTTTACAGTTCAGCGTTTAAAGTTCTATCAAAATGCTAAATTTCATTACAAAATTCTAGCCTCGTTGAAATCAGAAGGGACCAAAATGAGTAAAAATTTACTGTAAAAAGGAACCTTAGTAACAAAGTTATCAGTTAGTTTGCAGTTTTATTAAATTTATATTTTATTTTAATACCTTACTTATACTTTAACTTAAAATTTATTTTTATTTAGAAACGTTTAACATCATTATTAATTTCATAATTGTAATTATCCTTATTATCATCATCATAAATTATTATTATTATTATTATTATTATTATTATTATTATTATTATTATTATTATTATTATTATTATTATTATTATTGTTCTTATTGTTCTTATTATTATTATTATTATTATTATTATTATTATTATTATTATTATTATTATTATTATCGTCAATATTATTATTATTATTCTAAAAATCATTATTATTATTATTATTTTATTATTATTATTATTATTGCTGTTATTTTTATTATTATTATTATTATTATTATTATTATTATTATTATTATTATTATTATTCTTATTGCTATTTTTATAATTTTTATAAATATTATTATTAAAATAGTATTGTATTTCCATTTCACTCTGTGTACTGTTAGGAAATGAAACAAGAAAGGTTAAAATAAAACAAAACAATATGCTTAATATATATACTTGATAAAATTTTCTCTACCATAGAAATTGATATTTCAGTACTAAAATAATAAAATTAAAGATTGCTCTTTAATTAAACTGCCAAAATAAAATGAAAATTTACATGTATTCCTTTTAGACAAATAGTGTTACAATTGAAAAAAAAAATCATTATACACAGTTTGTAAAAAGGTTACAACTAATATACAAATACTAACAATTGTATAATATTTCAAAATAATACATAAAGTATAAAATTTTGTGACCATTACATAATTTCAATTACGGTTTGCAAACTATTGGCATTTCATGAGAGTCAAAAATATTAAAAGTAATTCAGAAAGAGAGAATTGAACTTTTGTGGCTTTTGATGCGTCCCCCCCACCTGAAACTTATATATATATATATATATATATATATATATATATATATATATATATATATATATATATATATATATATATATATATATATATATATATATATATATATATATATATATATATATATATATATATATATATATATATATATATATATATATATATATATATATATATATATATATATATATATATATATATATATATATATAGCATTTTAAAACCGTGTGTTTCTGTGCCTCAAATCGATGAACCTTGGGCAAAAAATAATGAAAAATTATTAATTTGATTAAATGTAGGAAAAAGATCGACTCCCATACCAAAAATAAAGCATTACGGGGGATCGGACGTATTTTTGTCGATTTTTTTTTCTGGAATAAAAATTTTACTATATAAAATAGGAAAAATAAAATTTGGAATCAATTCATTATTTGGAGAAATGCGCATATCATGCACAATTTCTGCAACATTTATGGACTCATAAATAAACTGAACTTTACTTTTTTCGATATAACATTTTTTTGAGAGAAATTGTCTAAACTTTCAGAAATTCAAGAAGATACGTGTAGCTAAAAACTCATCAGAAGATATATTGCATGTGTTTTCACCCTCCTTATTTGTACATAAATTACAAATCATTTGGAATTCCAACAAGTATTGGATCAACTCGAATATTTTACGTCCATTGTTATTAACTCCTTTATCCTGCTGATACGTTTCGATGTCATAGTAACAAGTAAAGAACTCATGGCCTTCACAGTTTTTTTCTTCTTCGTTTCTTTCTTTTTCCTGTAACAAATATGATACACGTCTTCTTTTGGCTTATACGTAGTACCACAAGTCTTACAATACGCTTTTGTACAGCATGCCGAAATCGCAGTTGTCGATCCATAAATTATTTCTGCAAAGTATAGAGTACAATTTTTTATTTTTTTACATGTGTTATCTCTTCCCCTGTTATCTTTATGCATGTTGTAACAGTTAACATCATAAAATTCACTGTTACAATCCCAACATTCAATAAAAATGTCTCTGTCATGACCAGCTGCGCCTCGGCATTTCTCGTCGAGACTTTGCCAGCAACTATAGTGAATACAATCAAATTTATGAGAAATATTATTGCTATTAAACGTACAAAAATATGTACAATAGATTCCGTTTCAATATGCGCATTTTTTCTTTGAAATACTAAAACATAGCTTTAATTTATCTTCGGCTATAGCTTGATGATGATCATTAACACCGTCCCCTATAATATATAATGGATCATTACGATCTTCATTTGAAGGTGTGTACACAATTTTCAAGTCACCATCATCCCTGAAAGAACAATGATTCGGTAATTCTCGACTTTTTCTTTCTTCTCAAAATTTAAAACTATGAAAGGATCTTCATATTCAAGATTACACTCTTTAGCTAATTCTTCACCTTCATCTTTTATATTATTAGCATGAATGTTTTTCGATTTTATTCAATGGATAACTGATTTTCTGAATAATACGATGGCTTTGAAAGCGTCTCCTACAGGTCCATGATCAGGATGTATTTTCGGTATATGAACATAAATAAAAGACATATCCAGAGGCGAAAATATGTTTGTGTTCACTCGAATGCTCTTACCATTCACTTGGACAATACGAAATACTGTTGAAACCGCTTTAAAGTTTGAAAAGGATGCTTTTGAAGCAGCCTGGCATGAGTTCTGAAAACGTCTTATCATCTCAGTTACAGTTAATCTGTCTGCAACATCTCTATAACTAATGTTTACGTTATAGCTCAAATTTCATGGTGCTCTTTTGTTGAAAATAAAATTGATTCCAACACGCATTGTGTTTCTGTCATAGTTAAGATCCCTATGGATCTCTTCGACAACTACTCGAATAACTGCTTCAAACGAGCATTCGTGTCCACGCTCATTATTTTTGAAAATCTTTCGTCGCGTACAATAACTCTGTAAGTATGTCTATGCATGTTGTTCTTCAATCTTTCAACCCACTAATGATTAATATCCAAAATGTTGTTTGTAGGTCTTTTTCCAGATGCATGAAATGGCTTTACATGTATACATACATATATATATATATATATATATATATATATATATATATATATATATATATATATATATATATATATATATATATATATATATATATATATATATATATATATATATATATATATATATATATATATATATATATATATATATATATATATATATATATATATATATATATATATATATATATATATATATATATATATATATATATATATATATATATATATAGTTTTATGGGTTAAAATCTGTTTTCCTACTACTACAGTTATCTAGTGTTTCTGCTACTGATCCCCTAGTGGAACTGATTTTCCAGTTTTTTTCAATATCTTACTACTTCCCACGAGACTGTAACTTCTTCTAATCCAAATGCTGAAGTCCTCTATTTAGGGGATTTCAACGTACACCACACTGAGAGGTTGGGTTCCTCTCATACTGATACAGGTGGGAGGGAAGCCAAATCATTCAGCATTCTTAACGATCTGGAGCAGTTGATTAGGCAACTAACACACATTCCAGATCGTTCTAACCAATTATTGAATACACTTGATTAAAACGTCACCACTACTCGTAGTTATAAAAACAACATTTTCATTCCTATTGGCAACTCTGACCATAATCCTATAGCTCTTAGTTATAATGCTTTCTCTCTAACAGCTCCACCATACCATAAACGTAATTTCTGGAACTTTAATCTTGCTAATTGGGAGGCAGCCGCTACTTTGCTAATTTTCATTGGAGTGAATCTTGCTTTTTCTCGGGGAACGCTTCTGTCTCTGCTGAAAAGGTAGGGGCCGTAATCTTTGACAGGATGGGCAGATTCATTCCATCTTTAACTAAATCTTTTTCTCCTCAAAATCTTTGATTCGATGGCAATTGTTTCCTTGCCATTCGGAAGAGACACAACGTTTATCTTGAATTTAAAAACTCTCCTTCCCCAATCACTCATGCTAATTTCCATTCAGCTCGGAATCGTTGCAGGGATGTTCTTCCACAGACTAATCGTACTAATCGTAAGCACATTAGCACCTAGCAGAATGCCATAGTAGCACCAGTAGGGGTTCCAAGCACCCTCCTATTTATTTATTTATTTATTTATCTATTTATTTATTTATATATAATATGTATATATATATATATATATATATATATATATATATATATATATATATATATATATATATATATATATATATATATATATATATATATATATATATATATATATATATATATATATATATATATATATATATATATATATATATATATATATATATATATATATATATATATATATATATATATATATATATATATATATATATATATATATATATATATATATATATATATATATATATATATATATATATATATATATATATATATATATATATATATATATATATATATATATATATATATATATATATATATATATATATATATATATATATATATATATATATATATATATATAAGTAGTATGTAAAACCCGGGTACGAGAACATCCCCTCATTTTCGCTCGCTGCGCTCGCAAACATGAGGGAATGTTCTCATACTCGCTCGCTTCGCTCGCTCCCGGTTTTACATACTACTTATCAATGTTTTTTAAAAGTAGTATACAGAGACTTCCGAAGTTGGAATGCTTAGAGGTTCCGAGTCCCTTCCCGAAAAAACTGAATGATTACTTTAGCAGGAAAACCTTGATCGAGCGAGCTGCGGGTTTGCTTGAAATTGAGTTATAATAAAAAAATCTTATAGAATAAATTATATAGAGAATACAAGGATCTATATTTCTTATATCTATAAAATATTTTGTAAAATTAATATTAGTTATCGAAAAATAAAAAATAAATAGATAGGTGCATCTGGGAAAATTTTTTATAAGTATTAATTTTTTAGGCATAAAAAAATTCATATTTTTGATACTTATAAATTTTTTTGTAAAATTAATATTAACGAAGTTATATTAGTTTAAATCTATATTAGAATATTTTGAGAAAGACTAGAAGTATTTTTTTAAATGTATCAGAGTCACTGTAGCAGAGTGGTTAGAGTAACTTAAATCAGATTCAAAGGACTCGCGTTCAATACCCGTACGGTCCTTTTTTATAAAAGAAATCGGATAGGAAAGCGACCGCTTGAAGCGGTCGAATGTTGTACATGTGTATTCGTTAATGTAAACAGATATATGAACGTAATAAAGAGCAAAGAATGATAAGAAGATTTGACTGAGTAATTGCAGTTGTTGTGGTAGTGGTAGTCTCATCGACCGCTTGAAGCGGTCGAGTTAATAATAATAATAATAATAATAATAATAATAATAAAGAGCAAAACAAAGACAAGAAGAAAAATATGACGTCACTGTTGGAATGACTAAATAATAATAATAATAATAATAATAATAATAATAATAATAATAATAATAATAATAATAATAATAATAATAATAATAATATTTACAACACTGATTTTTTTTTAATGTGAATATTCGGCTCTACGAAAGATATTGAGATAAATGAGGTATCAATTTATAGGTTTTCGAGAACGAGGATTCCAAATTTGTAATTGTTTTTAAGATAGGTAGCTCAGGAAGATAACTTATTTAATATAACTTGGAAAATATAAAAGATAGAGAAAATCTGCTCCGACAACTTTTCGAATTTAATTATTCTACATATGAATCATGAAAAAAATTTCCAAATTCGGGCTTTTAAACCCACTTTTTCGTTCCAGAATTAACTTTCCTGGAAGATCTGGAAGTTCTGAAAAAAATCTACGGATTTGAAAAATACATTTTCAATTTTAAAAAACATGAATATTCGGTTCTACGTAAGATAGAGAAAAAAATAAGGTATAAATTTATAGCTTATCAAGCCCGAGGAATTCGAATTTGTTATTATTTTTAAGGTAGTTTTATTAGGAAAAAAGTTATTAAAGATAATTTTAAAAAATACAAAAGATAGAGAAAATTTGCATAAGAGTAAAATTGAAGAACTTGATGAGTTTAAGAAAAATAATACTTTTTTTATTTTTCCTATAATAAATAAGGAATAAAAATGAACAAATATAAAAAGAAAGTTACCTTTTCACAAAATAATTACATTTTTGAGATGGATAATTATGATAGAACAAATGATGAGCTAACTTCTGTAATTTTAGATAAAGAACGATTTTCAAGAAGAATAAAAGATTTAGAAGAAAAATTATCTCCTTTTTTAAAATCAGAGATGAATAACGAAAATTCGAAATTGACTTATAATAAAAAAATCTATAATAAAATGGCAAGATCTGAGAAAGTTGAAAATTCGAAATTGACAAATTTGAAGGGGGGCCCGAAACGGGCCCCCCTTCAAAAAAAATTTCAAACAAATACGATTTATATAAACGAATCTGGTAAAAAATCTATAATAAAATGGCAAGATCTGAGAAAGTTGAAAATTCGAAATTGACTTATAATAAAAAAATCTATAATAAAATGGCAAGATCTGAGAAAGTTGAAAATTCGAAATTGACTTATAATAAAAAAATCTATAATAAAATGACAACTTGTGAGATCTGTAATACTAATATTAAAAATTTTAAAATTCATGAAAAAAGTAATAAACATATTAGAAATACAAATCAATTATTACCCTTCTCATTATCAAAACTTAAAAAGAAATTATGTTCACTATGTAATGTCCAAAATAAAATTCATGAGGAAAGTAAAAAACATCAAATAAATTTAATGAGTTGTCATTATAAAAATTGCCGAAAAGGACTTCAAGGTAATTTTAAAGCCTATTGTTATACCAATATAAAAATGGTTGATCCAAGAGCATTTATTAATAATATGATGAAAACCATTGAAAATAAAATTCAAGAGCAAAATTGGGAAAATTTGAAACTGAGTCTCTATTTTTGTGGAATTTTATAAATCTTTACCTGATGGAAAAACATCATATATTAAACATTGGTTCAACAGCGGAACTATGACAAGCATAACAAATAATTCTCAAATAAAAGAAACAGTACTTGAAATGGTTAATAAAATTGAAGAAAAAATATGCAAGTTTACCAAAGAAGGATCAGGGTGGATTATCAAGAAACTTTTAGAATTTGAAATAAAAGTAGCAAAATATAAACCATTAAGAGCTTCTTCTTATATCGAAAACTCCAGATAAATATAAAAACTCAAAATTTGGATTGATTAATATTCAAAATAAAAATGATAACGAATGTTTCAAATGGTGTATAGCCAGATCTGATTCTTTAGATGAATGTAATCCGCAAAGATTATCAACAAGAATAAAAGAAACATCTAAAAATTATGATTGGAAAGGAATAGAATTTCCAGTTCAATTAAAACAGATTACTAAATTTGAGAACCAAAACGATGTGTCAGTTAACGTATTTGGACTTGATGAAAAAGAAATATTATATCCTTTAAGAATTACTAAAGTTGAGAAAACTAAACATGTTGATTTACTTCTAATATCAAATGATAAAAATACACATTATATACTTATGAAACATTTGAGTCCATTCATAGATAAAAAGAATAAAGGACAAACTTATCCATGTCGATTCTGTTTACATAGCTTTTATAAAAAAGAATTATTAGATAATCATCTACCAAATTGCAGTATTCACACACCTGTGAGAATGGAATTATCAGAAGGTCAAGTACAATTTAGACTTCATTATAAACAATTCAAACATCCATTTGTTATATATGCGGATTTTGAAAGCACCTTACAAAAAATACATACCACTCAACCAAATCCAAAAGAATCTTATACGATTAATTTACAGAAACATCGACCAAACAGTTGGTGTTGTTATACGAAATGTGATGTGGATGAATATTCAAAGTTTGAAATATATGAAGGAGAAAATGCATCTAAAACGTTTGTAGAATATTTAATTTCAGAATCAAAAAGAATTTATGAATTATTGAGAATAAACAAACCAATGAATTTAACTTCCAGAAGAAAAAATAAATCATGAAAATTCTGATCGTTGTTATGTATGCAAAAGAGAATATACAGAAAACGATTTTAAAGTAAGAGATCATAATCATTTAACGGGAGAATATAGAGGACCTGCTCATAGAAGTTGTAATTTACAAATTCGAGAACCTAAATTCGTTCCAATAATAATGCATAACTTATCTAAATATGATGCTCATTTATTTGTCAAAGATTTCGGTTTAGTAGATGGACAATTGAAAGCAATCCCTCAAACAGATGAGACTTATATAAGTTTCAGTCAGTATATAAAAGTGGGTGAAATTACTGTTTCAAAATCGATTAATATGGAGTTGAGATTTATCGATAGTTTCAGATTCATGTCTTCATCTCTAGCTAAACTAGCATCAAATCTAACTGATGAAAATTTTAAAAATTTATCAAAATATTATCAAGATGATCAATTTAAATTATTAAGAAAGAAAGGTGTTTACCCATATGATTGGATGGATGATATATTAAAATTTAATTATGAAAAATTACCTAATAAAGAGAAATTTTATAGCATGTTAAATAATGAAGACATATCAAATGAGGATTACAAACACGCACAGAATATTTGGAAAAAATTTAAATGTAAAACTTTTAGAGATTATCATATGTTATATTTAAAATCGGACACGTTATTATTAGCGGATGTATTTGAAAATTTTAGAACAACTTGTTTAGATACCTATAAATTAGATCCAGCACGTTATTTTACATCTCCAGGGTTATCTTGGGATGCATTATTAAAAGAAACGAAAGTAAAATTAGATTTATTAAAAGATCCGGATATGTTGTTAATGATAGAAAAAGGGATTAGAGGAGGAATAAGCACTATAACACACAGATATGCAAAGGCTAATAATCCATATATTCAAGAAAGTTATGATAAAAATAAACCGCATAGTTATATCACTTATTTAGATGCTAATAATTTGTATGGTTGGGCAATGTCTCAGTATTTGCCTACGGGAAATTTTAAATGGGTAAAGAATGTAAATGATATAGATGTTTTAGATATCGATGATGAAGCTAGAAAAGGTTATATTTTAGAAGTTGATTTAGAATACCCGAAAGAATTACATGATTTGCATAACGATTATCCATTAGCGGCTGAAAATCTAGAATTAGATAAAGTGTCAAAATTAGTTCCAAATCTAAATAATAAAGAAAAATATGTAATCTATTATAGAAATTTAAAGCAATGTTTAAATTTAGGATTGAAATTAAAGAAAGTGCATAGAATATTAGAATTTGATCAAAGCGATTGGATGAAATCCTATATAGAGTTAAATACGAATAAAAGAAAAGAAGCGAAAAATGAATTTGAGAAAGATTTCTATAAATTAATGAACAACTCAGTGTTTGGAAAAACGATGGAAAATATTAGAAATAGAGTAGATGTACAACTAGTTAAAAATAAAGAGCAAGCTCAGAAGTTAGTTAATAAACCAAACTTTGAATCTTTTAAAATATTTTCAGAAAATTTAATAGCTTGTCATATGAAAAAAACTAAACTGAGATTTGATAAACCTATTTATGTAGGTATGTCAATCCTAGAACTGAGTAAAACGTTAATGTACGATTTCCACTATAATCATATAAAAAATAAATATAATGAAAAGGCAAAATTATTATTTACTGATACAGATTCGTTATGTTATTATATACAAACGAAAGATATTTATAAAGATATGAAAAAGGATAAACAATTATTTGATACATCTGATTATCCAAAAGATCATAAACTATATTCAGAAAAAAATAAGAAAGTATTAGGTAAAATGAAAGATGAAACAGCTGGAAATTTGATTAAGGAGTTTGTTGGATTGAGAGCAAAATTATACGCTTTTAAAACTTTAGAAAATAAAGAAATTAAGAAAGCTAAAGGAGTAAAGAAAAGCGTTATTAATCAAGCAATTAATATTGAAGATTATAAAAGAGCATTATTTGAAAATGAGACTGTATATCGAAAAATGAATACAATACAAAGTAAAAAGCATAATGTATTCACAACACAGATAAATAAAATTTCATTAAGTAGTAATGATGATAAACGATATATATTAGAAAATAATATAAACACATTAGCTTTAGGACATTATAGAATAAGTTAGTTGACGCCAACAATAGATTGCATGTTAGTTGTAAGTTAGAGTTAAGGAAAAATTTAAAAACTGTAAAAATATTGCATGTTAGTTGTAAGTTAAAGTTAAGGAAAAATATAAAAAAAAAATATTTTAAAAAATATATATAAATTTGACCATATCCTTAAGGATATGGGCAAACCTATAATTTTGATTGTATCATTCATATGAATATACTTTAATTGTAATTTTGCCCATATCCACGTGGATATGGGCAAACCTATAATTTTGATTGTATCATTCATATGAATATACTTTAATTGTAATTTTGACCATATCCACATGGATATGGTCAAACCTATAATTTTGATTGTATCATTCATATGAATATACTTTAATTGTAATTTTGACCATATCCACATGGATATGGTCAAAAACATTATAAAAAATATTTTAAAAAATATATATAAATTTGACCATAGGCACGTGCCTATGGTCAAAAACATTATAAAAAAAATTATATATTAAAATTTAATATATAAACTATAAAGTGCCCCATGCCTCAAGGCATGGGGCTATTCATTCTCTCTGTATAATTATAAAAAAAATAACAATCGTTGTATATCAATGTTGACGGGGTGCCTTAAGGCACCCCGTCAATCGTGTATATAAAAAAAAATAACAATCGTTGTATATCAATGTTGACGGGGTGCCTTAAGGCACCCCTTCAATCGTGTATATAAAAAAAAATAACAATCGTTGTATATCAATGTTGACGGGTGCCTTAAGGCACCCCGTCAATCGTGTATATAAAAAAAAATAACAATCGTTGTATATCAATGTTGACGGGTGCCTTAAGGCACC
>SEYY01003590.1:0-7500 GCA_009176605.1 Armadillidium nasatum
ATTTTTGCCACTTGTCCCAACGATTCGTTAGGACAATATTTTTGCAGTGTAGAAATGATGAAAGGATTTTAGAATGAGAAAATTTAATACAGATATATGAAGCGTAATCTTCACAAGCTCAAACAATTACCCATATACACAAGTAACAATTGAGAGGTATCAATGCTTTATGAATGAATGTGTTTTCTTCAGAAGCACTTGGAAAATATAAGAAAATGAGCATTGTGTTTATGAACGTGATTTTGTTTATAAGATTTTCAACTATAGAGATATACACGAACGATATTCATGAAACACAGTCAGTGAAGCAACATTATTTTGGTTCTTTTCATTAAAATTTAAGAATTATGTTATATTTTATTTCTTCCTAATATTATATTTCTTTCTTTTGTTTGAAAACGAAAATTGTAAGATAGAGTCACGGAAATAAGTCTAAATAGATGGGAAAATATCTCCGTCATGGGGAACGTCTAGTATTCCATGCAAAAGATGGGAAAACGCCACACAAAATATCATATACAATATAGAATTCGTAATAAAATAGAACCCTTTGGAATTTTGATAAATTTTAAATGCAATACAGAAAAGTACTTCCACGTCAACTAAAATCGAGCATCTCGTATACACATATAAAGTCAGATTATGAAAAGTATTTAAGAAACCGGAAAAAGGAGTTGATGAAAACAGATTCAAAAACACTCGACAGACTCAGAGCTTTAAATCAAAAGCTCAAAATGCAAAGATTTTCGGTTAAACAAATAAAACGATGATCGAGTAAAGTGGGAAAGATGCAATGATGAATTCAAATTATTTAAAATCATATATAATATTGATAAAGAATATTTGATGTTATTATATTATATTATATATGATATATATATATAAATTTATATATATATATATATATTATATATATATTTATTTTATATATATATATATATTATATATATATATATAATATATATATTATATATATATATGAAGAGAGAGAGATTGATCTCTGAATTTCCAGAATTTTGTTCAAAAAAGTCATTCCTACTTGATTTAAGATAATAAAACTTTATTAAAAAAAACAAATATGTATTTTTGGAACATCACTTTTAATAACTTAATTCTTATAAAAACCCGTGTGAAGCAAGAAATATAAAAAAAAAAAAGTTTTTAGATTTGTTATTACAATTTCGTGAAGCTCTTTTTGCTAAACACTTTCATCAATTTTATTTTTAAATCACGAATACAATTTTTTTCTTTTCATTTACAAAGTTGGAATTTATTTTTAATAAAACTTATCTTTAAAACATGTTATTAAAAGTTAATTTTCTATTGTAATTTGTAATATAAATATTTTGTCTCAATTATTTTTTTATTTATTCAATTCACATTTTTTACTTTTTTCAAATGTTTCAAAAATATATACATATCAAATAAATTAATATTACTAGTATTAATACATATAATAAGTATATATATATATATATATATATATATATATATATATATAATATATATATATATATATATATATATATATATATATATTATATATATATATATATATATATATATATATATATATATATTATAATATATATATATATATATATATATATATTGTTATATATTAGTGATCGGATGTCATATTTTTCCAATTTGCGGATGCGGATGCGGATGCGGATGCGGATGAATTTTGGGAATGCGGAATGCGGATGCGGATGCGGATGCGGATGTTGAATTTTCGAAAAGTGCGGATGCGGATGCGGATGCGGATGTTGAATTTTCGGAAAGTGCGGATGCGGATGCGGATGCGGATTAATTTTCGAATGATGCGGATGCGGATGCGGATGCGGATTTAATGTATATTATATATATATATATATATATATATATATATATATATATATATATATATATATATATATATATATATATATATATATATATATATATATATAATATATATATATATATATATATATATATATTATATATATATTATATATATATATATATTCACTATCACCTTTCCCACTTTCGTGAGGTGGTGCCGCCACAATTCCCTTACAAACATAACTATTCTTACCTTTCAACGCTTTCACCACCTTCCCTCCATCTCTGTCTCCACAAATCTTCTACCCTCGTCTAAACTCAAATTCCTTCCATCAAAATCTCTCTCACTCCATCCATCCATCTCCACTTCGGCCTTCCCCTCCCCCTACCCTTCCCCTATCTACATCGGATCTACGTACCTTGCCAACCATTCTGTTCTCTTTCATTCTTCACATATGTCCAAACCATTTTAGCACATCCTCCTCCTCTCTATCAATTACACCCTTCTTCCATTTACACATCTCCCTTATTCTTTCATTTTTCTAATCCTATCAATCCTTCTCAATTTATATATCGCTCTCAAATCTTTCATCTCAAAGACATTGAAACTTTTTCTCGACCGAGCACTTATCGTCTATGTTTCACACACATACAATACAGAAGGTGAACACATACATTCAAACATTCTTATCTTTATTTCTTTCGAAATTTTTCCTTTCTTCCATACTTTTCTTAGGCCCCCAATACTTTCATTCCTTCTACCACTCTGTTCTTTATTCCTTTTTCCGTCCCACCCTAACCTTCCACCCAACATTACTAGATATTTGAATTCATTCACCTCCTCAAGTTTCCATTCTCACACTTCTACAAACCAATTCCTCCCTCCACATTTCCTCATCCCCACCTCCAATCCTCATAACTTTATTCTTCGCTGGATTGAATTTCAATCTCGTGTTTGCACATTTCCCTTCAAACTCTCTCACAAGTATTCTCATCTTTTCTCCAGATTCTGCCACCAACACATGCCGCATCATCTGCAAAAAGTAAAACATTCACTTCACATTCACCCTCCATATTTCTCAACGTAATACTCTTCCCTTCTCTCTCCATTTTTCTAAGTAAACCATTCATCAATAGATTAAATAACATGGAGATATTACAAACCCCTGTCTCAATCCCACTCCTATGCTAAACCAATCCGATAGTTCTCTCTTCACCCTCACTCTTGATCTACAATTCGCATATATATATATATATATATATATATATATATATATATATTATAATTATATTATATATTATTATTATTATTATAATATTATATTATATATATTATATTATATCATATTCTATGTCGAATTTATGAAAGAGCGGATGCGGTGAATTTTTTTTTTTTGCGGATGCGGATGCGGAATTTGAAAATGCGGATGCGGATGCGGATGCGGAATGATTGTGTGGATGTTCCGCTCCGCGCATGCGGATGCTGATGCCATCACTAATATATATATATATATATATATATATATATATATATATATATATATATATATATATATATATATATATATATATATATATATATATATATATATTTATAGTTGCCCAATGATTAGTTCGTTGGTGATGTTGGAAGTATGGGTGTTGAATTATGGTGAATTAAGGGCTTTCTTTTTAAACCAATCACAGTGGCTTCTTCGAGATTATATTATAGTAATTACTAAAAGTTTTTTTTATAAGTATTAAAACTGTGTGTATCGGGTGTGACGAACGTAGTTTCTATTGGACACTCTTTTGTTAGGTAAGAAATAGACTGAATAAATTTTGTGTGTGAATGAAAAGTGATTATGAAGAACATTTGGACAATGGAGTGAAAAGAAGTGTCCCAACCCACCATAACAACTCCTTAAATCCCGATAAGTAGTACCGTATTGTTGGGATTGGGATTGCATTAACAAAGTGATAAGTCAATGGAATTTAAAAGTTTAATTTAATTATTCAATTAATTAAAATTTGAAATTTAATTTAAATTACTTTATATTTTTTCTTTAAAAAAAAAAAAAAAACATGTAAATGTCTTGATAAAATATTCTTAAAAAAAAAAAATTAAATTAAATGTTATTAACACTGAAAACTACTTTAAATAATGTTGTTACACTTAGCTAATCACAGTTATCCTAAACAAGGAATTTTTTTTAATATTTATATTTACACAACACTTAAACAGAAACATGCATACATTTAGTATACAAATGAACATACACACTACACACACATACATACATGCATCGATGAATTACTTCGCTCAATTAGTTACCTGAATAAAACAAAAATAAAAATTCTGAATTATCCTAAAATATTCATCCAACCTTGAAACTTCTCCCACCCCACATCCACCTTTACCCCCACCCCACCCAAAAGGGAGCCTAAGTCCATTTTCTTTATTTAAAAAGTAATTGTTCTGTGTAAATAATAACATGAGGGAAAATTGCTTTTTCAACAAATCTTTCAACTTTTTATCTCCCTTACGAAACTGTACTTCATAGGTTAAGGACCCTCATATTATATATATATATATATATATATATATATATATATATAATATATATATATATATATATATATATATATTATATATATATATATATATATATATATATATATATATATATAATATATATATATATATATATATATATATATTATATATAATATATATATATATATATATATATATATATATATATATATATATATATATATATATATATATATATATATATATTATATATATATATATTATATATATATATATATATATATATATATATATATATATATATATATATATATATATATATATATATATATATATATATATATATATTATATATATATATATATATATATATATATATATATATATATATATATATATATATATATATATATATATATATATATATATATATATATTATATATATATATATATATATATATATATATATATATATATATATATATATATATATATATATATATATTATATATATATATATATATATATATATATATATATAAACGTATCACATGCGTTCATATTATGACATATGTTTATTAGGAGTAAAATTTGGTCCAGTTTTCCCCCTGAGGCTCCTATAGTGTTTTCAGATTGAAATAATTAATTCAAATTGTAGCTTTTATTATTCATATTTTATGTATAATTATTTGATATAAATCAAATAATTAAAGTTCCAAATTTTGGGTTTTGATTATTTCAATCTATAATTTTGGATTTTAGTTAGATATTTTACTTTAAGTTGAAAAAATAGCAAACCCTCCATCAATATATATATATATATATATATTATATATATATATATATATATATTATATATATATATATATATATATATATATATATATATATATATATATATATATATATATATATATATATATATATATATATATATATATATATATATATATATATATATTATATATATATATATATATATATATATATATATATATATATATATATATATATATATATATATATATAGATAAGAGAGAGACAGACAGACAAAGACGGAGGCAGAGACAGAGACAGAGGGAGAGAGAGAGAGAGAGAGAGAGAGAGAGAGAGAGAGAGAGAGAGAGAGAGAGAGAGAGAGAGAGAAAAGAGAGAGAGAGCCAATCGTTGATCTGTTTGTGATTGTAAGTTTGATAAATCCCATGAGAAATGGAATAAAACTCGCTACCAGAAGGCGTTGAATTTTTTTTTTTTTTTTTTTTACTTTTTTTTTTTTTTTTTATTTTTTTTATTTTTTTTAAATCTTTCATCTTTTATGGAAAAAATAAACAAAGTCAGCAACCATAGCAAGTAATTACACATATGGCGAGCATACTTTAAACCATAAGCTTTCTTACAATTGTATTAATAATAATAATAATAATAATCTAATAATAATAATTCTAATAATAATAATAATAATAATGATATAATGATGATGATAATAATAATAATAATAATAATATATATATATATATATATATATATATATATATAATATATATATATATAATATATATATATATATATATATATATATATATATAACATATAAAACTATATAAATAATATATCTATAAAAATCTATAAAAATAAATAAATAAATAAACAAATAAACAAATAAAACTATTTTATTGCAGATAAAAAAATCGCAGAAGTTATATTACGTCTCCTTCGAAGGTATAATCTACTGACGAGTATTTGCTTTTGGATATAAAGTTCATTTAATGGAATTTTTTGAGCTTCACATAAAGTAATTGTTCTTTTCGTTATAAATTAAGATTTTTAACTCAATTTTGAGAGACTGAACTGCAACGAAAGAGCCGATATGAAGTTTGTGATACTTAAAATTCCTACTCAGATATATATATATATATATATATATATATATATATATATATATATAATATATATATATATATATATATATAATATATATATATATATATATATATATATATATATATATATATATATATATATTATATATATATATATATATATATATTATAATTTATAATAACTATTACTTTTTAATTAATATATTATTTTTATTTTTATTACGAATTATTTATTATTATTATTATTATTATTATTATTATTATTATTATTATTATTATTATTATTATTATTATTTTAATATTTTTATTACTTATTATTTTATTATTATTATTATTATTCCTTATTTATTACTAATTATTTATTAATTTATTAATAATTATTATTATTATTATTATTATTATTATTATTATTATTATTATTATTATTATTATTATTATTATTATTATTATTATTATTATTATTATTATTATTATTATTATTATTATTATTATTATTATTATTATTAATTATTATTATTATTATTATTATTATTATTATTATTATTATTATTATTTTTATTATTGATAGTAATAATAATCACGGTATAACTGTGTGGTGATCAACTCACATGTTTGAAGTGGTTGGTTCGATCCCTCAGGTCAATTATAGGTTGAAAATACCTAAAAATTTTCCTCTCTTGAAAAAAAAAAAAAGTCATTTTTCATAGTCAGAGTTTTGCAGAGTGGTAAAAAAATGTAAGAATGTTCATTTTTAAGTTAAAGTGAGAATTAGAGTTTTATTATTATTATTATTATTATTATTATTATTATTATTATTATTATTATTATTATTATTATTATTATTATTATATATAAAAGTTAATTAGAGTTAAAGTTAAAGGTAAAACAATTGAAAATCAATTTATAAGAACAAATCTTTAAAACAAAAACAAAAAAAAAGAAATACTGAAATTCTATTCATTGAAGTCAATAGGAAGAAAGGAATTGAGATAGAAAACGATAAGAAAATTGAGATAGAAAACGATAAGAAAATTGAAGATAGAAAGGAATAAGAAGCAATTCAAGGACGTAGGATATGAAAGCATAGTAGAAATATAATTAAAATATATGCGTATACCTAGATAATATTTTTTATATTGTAAATTAAAATAATGCAGCCAAAGTTAAAGAGTTAAAAAGTAAAAACGGAAACCATCTCCAAGGTAACTTTTAACTTTTTTGCCGTTATTGCAGTCTTTAATATATTTATATTGTGA
>SEYY01003590.1:55000-57500 GCA_009176605.1 Armadillidium nasatum
TGAATGACTTAGTCTGTGTGAATAACTAGCTGGATTTGATCAAAGTTTTTCTTACTAACTTCTACAATATTCGAAATCTTTATTTTAATATTCATTTTATAAAAACCACCTCACTTCTTCCAAACTCTTCTTCTGTCTTATTGGAAGCCGTTTCATAGCTCAGACAGAAACCCCTATTCTGCTGTCTCTTCCTGTCTTTGTCTTCAGTTCTAATCCAATGGCATATGTTATGTGAATGTTATCAATGATGCTGTCTGGCTTTGTGTTACTAATTTGGAGTCTTCAAAATTTTTTTCATCTATCTTAGACTTTCTTGCCATTTTATGATAAAACTCATCAATATTGTTTTTATTTTTCTTAAGCTGATTTTTCTAAATATTTTGATTCATAAAACACTCAATTATTGATTACTTCCTTCTACCTCTCTGGGATACTCTTTTGCACTTCGGCATTTCAGTGAATCTTCAGCTGTGGCTCTGGGCATTCTGAAAATTTTTAATTGAGTCTAGTACTAAGATTTTTTTTTTTAGAAGATCAGATCTTTCAATATCTCATCTTTTTAATTTAATTTTCAGTTGTTCTATAGCAGCTGTTACAGACGACCATAGTTCATTCTTTCAAACTTTTAGTTTTGGAGTTCCACAATTTTTTTTTCAATTCAATTTACTCTTTCTACATTTAATTTTTGATATTTTAACTGTAACTTCATTACCTACTTTCAAGCCTTAAATTCTCACTTCCTTTATTTATCAAAATGACGTCATCTTCCACACAACTACAAAGTTTTCTTCGAAAATACACAATTCAATTTTTCTCTGCTCTTATTTTTTTTATTTTATCGTAATTGCTTTTCGTAATTAACTACAAAAAAAGGTGAGGTGTTCTGAGACGCCTTCAGAATTTCATATCATCCAAGTAACTTGCTCTGTATAGTGGGTAGTCTGTCCACAAAAAAGCATAATCCACAGTTAGACTGTAGTTTATCCTTGCATGGAGTAAGCAACAAATATTTATTGTTTATTTTACTCATACTCCTCTTTTTGAAAGGAGTAATCTATAGCTTTCTGCTTCATCGACTTTTTTTTTCTCACCGACTTTCTCCGGACTCTTTCTTGATGATGAACGTTTGCATCATTTTCCTTACATTATTATAGACACCACCAAAGACTACTACAGTATTGAACTCTCGTTGCATAGTAATAATTCAAAGAGATCTCGTCATTCAGATGAGTTTCATCCTCTGTAGTTCTTTGACACCAGTCTTAACCGCCACGCTCATTCTCTTCTCATGTATTCTACTGGCAAAGTCTAGAAGAATACTTTTTCTCTTTTATTTTTTCCCTTCTTTCGTGAACACACTTCCTAATAAATGTGTGTCGAATCATGTCGCCTTAAATTTTGAACTGAATTTGGTTTTCCCAAACTCTAAGAGCTTAATGAAAGCATTATCTTCTACTCCACAATTATATATATATATATATATATATATATATATATATATATATATATATATATATATATATATATATATATATATATATATATATATATATATATATATATATATATATATATATATATATATATATATATATATATATATATATATATATATATATATATATATATATATATATATATATATATATATATATATATATATATATATATATATATATATATATATATATATATATATATATATATATATATATATATATATATATATATATATATATATATAACAGAGGAAGATAAATCTTTCTTACTTGTCAAGATGCATTTTTCATTATTATTAACTCCTACTTGATATATATATATATATATATATATATATATATATATTATATATATATATATATATATATATATATATATATATATATATATATATATATATATATATATATATATATATATATATATATATATATATATATATATATATATATATATATATATATATATTACAGCCTTTGAAATTATAAGATACTTATTTACTTCTCGCTTTGTAATATACCGTTACAATAAGCTGCAGTAAATTCACACATGCCCACGTAA
Source organism: Armadillidium nasatum (assembly GCA_009176605.1). Lineage (NCBI taxonomy): Eukaryota > Metazoa > Arthropoda > Malacostraca > Isopoda > Armadillidiidae > Armadillidium > Armadillidium nasatum. Next base: position 57,062 of record SEYY01003590.1, read on the forward strand.
GAATGCTCGGCCTTATTAAAATCAAATATAGAGGTTCGAGTTAAATAAAAATCTAGATTAAGAGAAATCAGGATTAATGATATATATATTTATTGATGCAATTAAATTGATTTCTGACATACTTTGATAATTATTGTTGATAGTGTCATTTTTGTTATAGAATTTTCGCTCCCATGGTATTTTCCATTATCGGTGGTGCAATGGAAGAAAAAAAAATTTTTTTTTTCTTTTTCAATGAAAATTTATTTATTAATAGATAAAATTGATTAAAACTTAAAAAAAATTTTTGTTCTTTTTTTTTTTTTGTTCTTGTACACTGTTCCTCATTTAAAGCACATACACACCTATATATACACACACACGCACACACACACACACACACACTATATTATATATATATATATATATATATATATATATATATATATATATATATATA
>SEYY01003590.1:65000-67500 GCA_009176605.1 Armadillidium nasatum
TCCAGAAATTTACATAGAAGAAGGAGATTTAGAAGATATAATATCAGAATTAAAATCTCAGGAGGCATTACTCAAACTCCCATCTGTAGGGGATAATCTTCAAAACAGAGGAACTGTATCTGATAGTAATGACGCTGAATCCATAGATTTAAAGCTCAGTATCTTAAAAAATATTATAAAAGAAATAACATCCGAGATAGAGGCTAAAGAAAAGCAAAAGACAGAAATCGATGACAGTAGAAATCACATTTATTTACCTTACTCGGAAGAAGAAACATTCGCAGGAAACGAAGAGCAAAATAATGAAAGACAATCTATTGAAAAAGTAAAGTCTGGAAAAATTCACGTTGAAGAAAGCAGCTCAATCTCATCCTTACGCAAGCATTTGTTGGAAAAAGCTTCTAAAGCTGATTTATCTACAACTAATGAAATAATTTTACCAAACATTTTTAACTCTGCTTCATCAGTCAATCAACAAAAGGAAAACAGTACTCAAAATGCAGTTGAAAAGGATAACAGTGACGTAGATATAGATCTTGATCTACAGTTAACAACTGTATCAACTGTTGAATCAGAAACTTCCAAAATTTCTAATGAAGATGGAAAAATGGAAGAAAGAGAAGAACCGAAGCACACACAAAGTGAATCAACAAATCATAACACAAATTTTCCGTCTCACGAAGAATTGGTTATTCCACTTAATTTACTTAAAATATTCAATGATAACGACACAGAAAAACCACCTGAAAACAAACCAAAAGGACTGGCTAACTCTGATCTTAAATCACAAGCTTCGTCTCTTTCTAATGATCAAGATAGTTTAAATAAAGAAAATACATTAAATTTCCAAGAAACTGCATTCAAAAGTATGAGGAAGGAAGGGATAAATCTTAATGAAAAAATAACGACTTCATCAAGTACTATCGAAGATGAAACTTCTAAAATGGACGACAATGATGAACAAGTTCAAGTTTCGAATAATGATAATAGTGCCACATTTGGAAAGGAAACAGGAAGTGACGTATTTGGAAAAGAGACAGGAAGTGACATATTTGGAAAAGAGACAGGGAGTGACAAAGTACTTTCGTTAATAAAAAAGGGAGAGAAAGGTATAATTGAATTCACAAAACATGGACATGAAGGAGATAATAATATATTGCTTCCATCACAGGTACTTAGCCCTAAACAAAACCCATCTCAAATACTCGCTGCTGCTGAAAATGATAATAAGGTTGAAATAAAAGAACCAGGAAGTAAAGTTGTAATAATTAAGCCTAATTCTGATATTTTGAAAGCTAAAAAAGAATCAGATTCCCTAGCACTTAATACTGAAAATGGCAATTATGAAGTTGAAATTGAATCAACTACATCCCAACAGTTCATCAGCGAAGAAAATCCAGAATCGGTTTCTGAGACGTTAGATGCAAGTAATCCAAACTCTGAAAATTTAATCACTAATAAATCCATGTCAGAGGAAGAGAGAGAAGTAACTACCTTAGGTCAAGAAATGGAGAAATCCACGACAGAATCGTATATTCCTTTCGGACTTGTAAAAGAAAAGTATAATACTGAGACCGATGAAATACAAAATGAATCATTAATTAAAAGTAAAGTAGATACAGTTAACGCAGTTGCTAATGAAGCAGAAGCTTCTGATGGGAAACCAGCCGATATGGACAATATTTCAGATAATGAAAACCCATCTCCTTCTTCTGACACTTTTTCAGCAGACTTACTTAAAAGTGACACTAGCGAAAACACAGAAGCTGAAATATTTGATGCTCTTGTAAACGAAGATGAAGAATCCCAAAGTTATTATAATGATGAAACTTTTGATTATGATGCAGCTTATCCTCAGAAAGAGAATTTGCAAAGAAAGATTGATACTGACATTCATGAAGAAAAGTCACCACAAAATTACCTTTATAATCATAGAATCGAAGAAAATCCACTTCCATATGTGCTACAAACTAGAAAAGGTCTTGTCGAAGTTGATCCCATAGTCGGTACTCCTATTAGAACGGGAGGTATACAAAACAGGAAAGATGACTCCCAACAAACATTTGGCAAAGATTCACCATTCTATATCAAACTTCCTGGAACTCAGGATATGGTACCTGTATTTTTGCAGTACGAGCCAGTAAAAGTCAAATATGTAAATGCTGAGAAATTTTTTCAAAAGAAACCAGGTAATGCGATTGACAAAACACAAACTATTGAAAAGGGTAGCAACGATGTCAGCTCTTCAAGTCCCAAGAAAATTCTGAAAACTAAGAACAAAGATAAGTACAATCCAGAAGTTGACGTCAGTAAAATTCCTGATTATTTAAATGTAGATTTCCACTTAAGGCCAGATCCATTCTACGTAATGGATCCTCCAAATCTTGCAAATAAGGTCAATAAAAATGTCGAAGAAGAAACTAATGAAGTTGAAACTATGTCACTAAACGTAGAAGGTAAACTTAGTTTTAATAAACAACAAAATACTCCTATGAAGGAA